>JAOEGS010013133.1:17123-27470 GCA_025447755.1 Corythornis vintsioides | reverse complement strand
CTCTGAGGCCAGCAACAGGTTGTGACACTCTCTGCAGTCTGCTATCTGCACCCCTACATCCTTACCAACAACATGTGTCTGAATTCCCACATCGACTCTGGATGAAGACATTATCATGGTCTTCTTTTGTCGGTTGAATACCATACTGACCAGTCAGCAGCGCGTTTAACTGGATGGTCTGCCCCCTTTAACTCCGTTCCGCATGCGCCAGCAGCGCAGGCAGCAGCTTTTCTCTGTGCACAGAAGGGAGTATCCGGTAGTGTCTTGAGTAAAAGTTCTTGGAAATTTTGGACAGACAGTAAGACTAGGAGCAACAATACAAGTCTTTTAAGCGGATCACATTCCTCTGAGGGACCAGACTATGACTATGAAGACTCAGTTCTGGTGCAGCTCCTGTTAAGGAGCACATCACTAGCTGTCAGTCTGTGCTACCAACAAGGCTCTATAATTGCCAACTCTACACTCTTGCAGAGCAGTGGAAGCTTAAGAAAAATTAGCTGTTTGTAGCTGTGAAAACATTTCCTTTGCTGCCTGAGGTATTTGGTTTATGTTTGAACTCTTGGCCATATGAGGATTTTAACTGCAGTCACAGAAGATTGGTAATACTGGGGACAGGTGGTATTGAAGTGTGGATGCCAAAATAACTACTGCCTGGAATTTGCCTTCTCATGGGATCGCAATGACTCCCACCAGCTGTGATCTTGGTAGCAGCTGCTTGTAAAATGGTAGAGAGATGTTTTGATTATGGGTGCTGTGGCACCCCAGCCAATCACCCCAGGGGGTGTCTGGCTTCTTGTCCAATTACCTGGAGGTTAAAAGGGTATAAAAAGAGCTGTAAATTAATGAATAAAGGTTTCTTGGCATCTTGGTGAAGAAAATCGTCTCTGCCTCGCTCTTTCTCCTCTTCCGGCAACTAACAGAAAAGCAACATTGAAGTATGAGTGGTTTGAGAATAATCAGGAATTATAAGAAAAAAACTATCTTTTTCTCCTTCTCCATTTCAATATCAGCCTTCTTGTATGTAACTTGAATCAAGAAGTATTTTTTAATATTTTTTTTTCTGCTATTAGGAAATAAATTGTACATATGCAGAAGAATGACTTGAAATCATCAAGAACAAAATATTAATTATTGGAAAATTAAAAGCAGGGAGTGAAATCAATTGTGATAAAACATCATAAGAAAAGAACCTCTTAGCCTCATCAGATGCTTTGTGGGAGAAAGACTTAAATCAGAAATGTGCTGATACTATTATATAATAGTAGTATATATCATTATCCCTGGATCTGCTCTCACTCTAAGAATTGAAAACTCCCACTGCTAGAAGAGAACCAGCTTGCTGATG
Source organism: Corythornis vintsioides (assembly GCA_025447755.1). Taxonomy (NCBI): domain Eukaryota; kingdom Metazoa; phylum Chordata; class Aves; order Coraciiformes; family Alcedinidae; genus Corythornis; species Corythornis vintsioides. Next base: position 26,125 of record JAOEGS010013133.1, on the reverse strand, counting down.
ATCATTATTTTTTCAGACAGGATAGTAAGTAGACAAAGTTATTGCATATATCTAATCAGATTTGTATTATTATTTGATGTCACACTACATCCTACACTTCATGATTTCAAAATATCACATGTTCTTTGATGTGTAGATGATATGTTAATTTTCTTTAGCACTGAAGCACATTCTTTTCTGTCTTTGCAAGTTGTTCTTGAAATTCTGAAAACAGATTTTCAGAATCTATTAGTTAGAATTGTCCAGATTAAGACATTTGCTTGTTTATTTAATACCTTATTAACACCTGTAGACTCCACATCTTAGTTCTGTGTCTGTCAAACATCTGTATGTGACTTTTCAGGTAAGTCTTGCATGCAAAGAGGAGTATTCTTCATTATTTCTCTCCCCTGTTAATTTTGCATGTGATTCCTCCAACCCCAAAGGAAAGATGGCACTCTAGTGACTGTGATTCCAAACAATCTGAACTATATTTGTCTCCTTTTTTTTCCCCCCATATGAAGGAGAAAGATACGTAATTTGAAAGACAATAGTTTTACTTGTGAATAATAAAAACAATAAGAAAAAAGGAGCAGAAATAAGAACTACAAATAGAGTAAAAATCTTGCTTAGTATTATAAATTTAATATTCTTCAAATAGTTTATCTACTGTGGCTCCAATAAAATGGTAAAAGTTAATCAAATAGTTATTACCACAAAGGGACTTTATATTCATACCTTTTCTTCCCCCTAAGTTGTTTCAAACTTTTCTGTGATCTTATCACTTATTACTTTTGAGGGTTTAATAACAGCTGTTATTCCACATTGCCCACTGTGGTTGTTGAAAATTGTCCAGTGTCACCAATGACAGATTAATTTTTCCTTTTTGTCCTGATTCAATTTTCCTGATTCAGGACAATATATACACCCATATGAGAGCACTTAATCATGTAGATATGTTCACATCTGACACTGGGTTCCCTTGCTAGATTACAATTTGAGGAGTGCAGATCTAAAGTCATTCTCTGTTCAACCAAACGTGCTTTCTACACCAGAAAGCAGTTGGGGAAAGGTGTTGCTACTGAGCAGAAGCTTAGGGCTCTATCTCAGTACCAAAGTGTCAATTCTCCTCACTCAGACTTTGTCATTACAGAACTGCTCATGTTGGGATGCTAAGCTTTGATTTGAACTGAGATGAAGAAACAGCAGCAAGGTATCACACAACACTGAGCTGTTCTATTTCATCCTTTCTGCTCAATAGACCAGATCTGATCCATTTGTGGTTCTGCTATGGCCTCATTGCTGAATGACATGCAGTTAATTATGTCTGCTATGAAAGTAACTTGGCCATTTCACTCCATACCTTGGGGAATGTGCTGAGGAAATGGATAGTGCTGCATGAGCTTTCCCTGTGGTTCCAGGGGAAAGGAAGGATTCAGAGCTTGAGATGATCTGGGATGGCTCAGGATGAGAACAGATGCATGCCTCCAGGGCTTTCAAAGCCGGAAAATCTCCTCCTCCTTTATCATGGTTCAATCTTCCCAATATGTAACATGCCAAGTCTGTTCAGTTTTATATTTGCCAGTTGGGAGAGGTGAGGCCACAATTCTCCTTCAGTCTGTGAAGCCTGATCCAAGGTGGTTTACTTTGACTGACAGGATACTAATAGCACAGTCTCCCAGGACAACTGCCATCACAATGTGGTCACCACAAATACAGTTGTTCTTATAATTATGAGCAAGCACTGTCCTATTTGCTGCTCTGTTGTGTACAACTTCATGTTTCCAGACAGTTTGATAGAGCTAGTCAAAACAAGGGACTAGTGAAATGGGGGAATCCAGGCCTCAAGTTTTGAGAGATGGTCAACTTCTAATGCTAGGTTATGTCTTAACACATGCATGATCACATTGCTTCAGCTTTACCCTAACCCCCATTGAACCATCATGCCATTCTGCCTGTTCTATGAGGAAATACAGAGAATAAATGGTAGGTGAACATTTGCATATTACCTCGAATGAAGGTGACCCAGGTAGATCTTATTCTGGTTATTTCAGGATAAACTTGCTGGGCATTACTATGTGTTTTCATGGCACTATGTGTATGGGAGCTATGATATGGAGTTCAGCAGCAGTACCACCTCAGCTGCAGCAACCAATGCAACAAAGTTCTTGTTGGGCTCCCATGATTCTCTGCAATATAAGGTGGTGCTATCTGAGACAGAGCTTGAAGCTGGGACTGTTGGGGACACTCCTTGTGAATGAGTAGCTTAGCAGGAGGCTAGATGGTTTATTCCCTAGCAAGCCCCACATGCTGCACAACCCATAACTTTAACACAGCTCTGCCTGACTCTCTCACTCCAGAGATCCTCGTGTTCTCAGATCTGCAGAGACAAACTTGCTGCATGACAACTCCATCAACAAATGTCTGTTCCTTGTTGCAAAAGTTTCAACAGGAACACAAGATTGTTTCAACTAAGAATAAATAATTTCCATAATACAAAACCACTCTGAGAATTTATTTGTTTGGGTTTTTTTTATTATCCAATAACTGTAAAGTTTTTAAGATAAATGTTTGTTATATTCTTAAATAAATCTTGATCACTATCCATGGGATAAGTACCCAGAGTTTCAAAACCACTTAGAATTCTTCTACGCTATGATAATATGGCCTTCAAGTATGTAGAAGATGCCAAACTTGAAGAAAGGACTGACAGCATCTTAAAGAGCCATGGGATGGTAATATGAATTAAGAGCAATAATGTGTGCTGAGGTGAAAAATTTGTTTTCTGTCAAGACACAGACTCATATTTCTATGTTCTTTTACTGCAACGAATGATTAAATATATATATATATTTTTGTAGCTTCAGAAAATTGGTTTCACCGACAAAGGAGAAGAAAGACTAAACAGGAACTACAATGTACCCATTTTAAAATTATCGATATGAAAATACCAAATCTCTGTGTCTCTGGTACCATGCTAATGTTGACCATGACATTATCATTTGCAATCAAGACAAACACAACAGTGTTATCTGCAGTTGACAGTCATGCTTTTGTTCCAAATCAAGGGAACTCTTTTCATGATCCACTATTAATGTTCAGGGAATAATAAGATTGCACAGATCCCTGGATTCTGTTGTGGTGGATTAAGCATTGTCCTGCAGTTGTTTACCACTTGTAAGTATTATCCGCACATTTTTAAACACTCCTACAATGCTTACTTGGATTAAAGGAGACAATGAGTCCCCACTCTCTACCCCTGTGGCCTCTCTCCCCAACCCCTGAATCTTGCCAGAAGGGTAGACTCACAGAATGACAGGGGTTGGAAGGGATCTCTGAAAATCATTGAGTACAATCCCCCTGCCAGAGAAGGACAAAACTGGAGCAGATCACTCAAAAATGCACCCAGACAGGTCTTGAATGTCTCCAGAGAAGGAGGCTGCACAACCTCTCTGCTTAGTCTGTTCCAGTGCTCAGTGACCCTCACAGTGAAGTTCTCCCTCATGGTGAGGTGGAAGTTCAACATGCTTGAGCTTCACTCAAGTGACCTGCATCTAAAAGCTGACCTTCCTTACAGTGCCTGTGAACAGGGGAAACAAGTGACAAAGCTCCCCAACAGACAGAAAGATAAACTGGTTGCATATTTGGATTCTTGTTTGTCGCTTATCAGATATGTTCTATCATTTCTTCTCTGTAAGAACAATTTCCCAGCTAGGAGCTGAATACTGTAATCACTGTCACAGCTATTGAAAATCACTTGATTTGCAATTAGAAAAAATCACATGATCACAGAATGATGATATTATGAAGTTGTGGGTCTGGTCCAAAGCACAGGAAGCTCACTGAGAAGTTTTCCATTAGCCTCAGCAAGTCTTGGATGAGCCCCTCCCTTAGGGTAGAGGAAGAAAATAGGCATTACTGTAGTGCTGAGACAAAGGTGTAAATAAAGGACAAGTGCTAAAGTTAGTGAAGTGGCTCCTGGATGTACCATACAAAGTATTATAGCAACCAAAATTATACATCAGTGCAAGACAATATTATGATTCCAGTTATTAGTGATTGGGATTGTCAGGTACCTCTACTGTTCATTGGATGTGCATTCTGCTTTTAAAACTCATTAAATAGAATATAAAACTAATAATGATAAATGATAAGCCAGATTTCTTTACATTCTGGTTAATTACAAAATAATATCTACTTAGTCTTATAAAAAATAAATTAGCTGGAATGCAACATGTCTTCACTGAGTAGCCATGTAAGAAAAAAACTAAAGAAGGAAGGCAGGAGGTAAATCACCCAGTTAATGCAAAAGGAGTTAGCTTCACCCTTCTTGCTGTGTCCCATGGCTAACATGCCTCCACTTCAAATATCAGGTGAATGTATCATCTAAAAGTTTGAAATGGTCACTCATTTTTATATTGGGATTTGGTTTTATGACCATATCTTAAATCAAGCAGTCACTGCACTGCTATTCCACTGATTTATGACTGGACTGCTATTTATTCAGTGGACAGGCATCCTATTATCAAATGATTGTGTCCTAAGGAAACAGAAGACAATTTTGCAATTACTTGGTAGCACTTACTAGTGCAGGGGGAAATATTTTGGTAACTCTGGAAGCAGCAGCTCACATTTCCAGATGGTCAGCATGAAATGACATTGTACACCCCTTGAGATAAAACAATGTGTTGGCAAGTGATTGTGGACGTTTGCTTAATTAATAGAGGGCTGTACATCATTTAGTAATAAAGCCTGTGTGCTCAGCTCCACTGAAAGTCATCTATGACTCAAGCTAGGATTATGAAGGATTTAGGCTCTCCTTTCAAAACCTGCATTCCTCAAAACCCTCTTCAGCCGCCATTTCCCACAGCAGAATCCACAGTTTCCAACAAAGACCACAGGGTCGCCTGTGGAGAAGTACTTGTTCAGATACTGCTACCTATTAAAGTACAGAAGGATGGACCTCATTAAAAAACAAACAAAAAACCAAAGAGCTCAGTGTTGGAACATCCGTCCTGCTGGGAAGAAATGGCAGCTAGACAAATTCTTGTGATTTGATGAAGTTCAGATCCCTAGTCACCTTTCTGGACTGTGAGTCAAAGGCACTTTGTCTTTCAAAAGCAAGTTTATGCTTTCTATCTACACCAGCACTCTGTGGAGTAGTTAGCAAGCTACCCATAGGCACAAATTCTTAGTGACTGGAGTAGACTTACATATTTCTTCCTCACATATTTCTGTCTCCTAGATATCTTCTGTTCTTTGTTATTTTCTTTGGCTACCCTACTTTGCTTGCATTTACTGCAGAGTTTGCTTTCAGTGAGTTTTATGTGCTGGAATTTTTAAAGTGGCTTAGGGCTATTGACTTTCAATAGGATTTGGGTAGCTAATTGCCTTTTCCTTTGTACTTTACAGATTCCAGACATAGCTCTTCTGTGAGTTCATTTTAGTCTTTTATGACTGAATTTCCTGAAATGTTATATATCCCTCTTGAAAGGACATAAAGAAAAGGTACTCCTGTTTCTTTTTAATGTAAACTGAAAGAAAATTACTGTCCTTCATTTAAATGTTGAAAGCTCTTGGTCACTTAAGTAAATAAGTTTAAAAAATACAACTATCAAATGCTTTAATTCAAATCTTCTTGAGGTTTGGATTCCAGCTTTGACAAAGGATTTGGGTGAAGCACTTTTTTTTCAGTAGTCTGTTCTGAATGTGTTCCATGCAGTGGTGGTTTAAAGGACCCAAAATGCTGAAAACTTTATATAGTCTTTGGGCTTCCTGTTCAGTCAATGTCCTTCTGAATAGAAATATTTAAAATGTTTCACAGCCAACCTGCATAATCCATTGCCATCTGCCAAACTTGTCAAGCAGCTTTGACCTCTAGTTGTCCATAGTATCTTGTCTTTTGACTCACTATTGCTTGGCTATCAGTTAAACCCAGTTTAAAGCCAGTCTCAGAAAGGAAAAAAAAAAAAACAAGAGACGGTCAGTACAAAAGTAAATCAATCACCTAACACAGTAGATAGATGCACTAACACTAAAGGAAAAACCATCTATTTTGTAGTGGTAGCTCAAGGCTTCAGAAGGCATTCAGAACAGCAGAACAAGGGACAGAAAGAGTGCACAAAGGAATCAAACTGCAGCATAAGCTTTTGTGAACTGCTGCCTCAGCAAGAGTGAATCACTCAGATGCACAACTGAAAGAATCACAAAAGAAAATAAGAGAAACCAGAGCTTGTAGGTCACATATAAAGTGCTGGGGGAGGTAGAGAGAAGCATTAGACATTGGTTACAGTTTGTCCTCTTTCCTGTTTGTCTGTCTTTACTGGCTGTGTGGACTGTGCTCTGCCTTCAGTCACCCCAGTGCCCTGCTCAGTGAGGGAGGAGGATAACTGTATGGACCAGGTGTGTTCTAAACAGCTCTGAAAGCAATTTATACAGAAGGAGACTTTACTGGAAATGGAAAAGAAGCAGGAATAGAAAAGGATATGAAATATTTTGTATCAGCTTTTTTTCACCAAACACATTAGTGCTGCATGACTGCCAGAGGAAACACCAAGACAAAAGCACCTCTGTTAGAGTAAGAATTATTTGAACTCCTCCACAAAGGTACTAAATGGAGTTAGCAATTTTTAAAGGCCAGACTAGATTTTGGAAGACTACATTTGCCTAATAAAAGAAGACTAAACTAATATTCTGACACTTAAATCACATAGACCCTCCAAGATTATTTTGTAGCAGCATAAATCATGTCACTTTTAAGTTTCCCATTGTTTTACCTTCAAAACCATCTCCAGACAGAGAAATCTGTAGAAAGGCAGGTGTACCTGAACCTGTGCCTCATATTACCTCTCCTAAACAGTGATAATACCAATAAAGGATGAGTATGAACTGTTTAAGGTAAGTAAATATTGATGTAATAACTGGCTCTATTTCCCTCCCAGGATTCCCTCAGACACATCACTCTGTGTCTGAGCACTCTTATAAAATTTGGAGTCACAATTGCTGCTTCTCAGATTCCCTAGGCACTAAATGTGACTCTTGTCAACTGTGCTATTAAAGGAGCTGCTTTAGTGTCATGTTTTCAAACCCCTGTAGTTGATTCAGGAAATCACCTTTGATTCACCATGGCTGGTTCAGACTTATTCAGCAAAGCCCTGTAGCCCTCTCTGACCGCCTTCTAACCTTTGTGCTTGCAGAGTTTCAAAGGTGTGTCTCTCCAGCAAAACTCTGCTGTTTGAAATAAGGAGCCAGCCTTTGTAGGCTGGATTATCACAGATTTGGAGCTCCTGTGAATTAGACAAAGGGAATAGGTTAAATACACATTGAGCTGCATTTTACAGACAGAAATTCCTTTGGGTGTTAGAACCTCACCATACGCCTTATGACAAGTCTTATGACCTGGAAAAGACAACATGGAACATGGATAACACTATTCTTGAATCAGAGCCTGTTTAATACCCAGGGAAGGACCTGTAGATTCTTCTAACTAAACTTCAGAGGAACTGATTGTAAAAACAGACATGATGCATGACATATTGCACTTTGATAATATGGTTCATGTTGGGAAGAAATAGCCTGAGATGAGTGAAACAACAACAAAATGTTTCTGTAAGTGGATATCCCCAGATTATAAAGATCATCTTGTTCAAAATGGCACAGACAATTTAATTGCATTAGTAAGGAATTTCTGGTAAATTGTCGTATAATTAGGCAAATTTTAGCAGGTATGTCAGCAATTACCAGCTCAGCTGCATTCATAAGTTGCACCTTAATTGTTTTATTGAGTGTCAATGCTCTATTTTTGGGAAACTATTGCATTTTGGGTAATCATAATGTACCAACATGACAGAAAGCTAATAACACATAGAAGCACACTCCTTGCTATTCTGCAACATGATAATGAGCTATGAGAATAGAAGTAGGTGATCAGCATTTCTTGATTACACACATGCCACTAAAACTAATTCAGTTTGCTAAGCATATGCCCAAGAGGATTGGACAGAGGAAACGTCTATCCTTTGTATCCATCTCATCTGCCTCATCAGCTCAGAGATTGGCCTACATTAATCCATCAGCAGCTCTGGAGTTAGCCCAGCCTGCTTCTTTGGACAGCTGTGCCAGATGTGCTGGAGGAAAGTAGCTTTAGCAAACTCACCTCCTGTGCAAAACCACATGCTCTTGCTTCCCAGACATTTAAATTTTCCTGTCTGGCCTCTCAGATCAACAGCTATGTTGTTGTAGGACCCATAATGTAAGGAAGAAGGAAAACTGGTTTTCCTCATAAAAAAATTTATCAGGAACAGTCTCAGAGGAGGGCTCTGTAAAGACATAATGTGCTGCTGTGGAAATCCTAAAGTTGCTGAGTGAGTTCCTGCCCATGAGGACAGCAGAGAATATATCATAACATTTTTGTGCTTCAAAAGTGTAAAGACTGTCAGGAGGAATGTTTGAATTTACAGTCACTGTTACAGAGAACCCAATAACATTTCTCATCTGATTACAATTCACAAAATGTATCTACAACTAAGATTTTTCTCTAAAGAGGGACAAACTGAGCTTCAGAGGGATAATTTATTTAGGGCCAGTTGAGGGTAGGGCCAAGTCCAAGTCTTCAGTTGCAGGTCACAGCCCATGATTGTCTTAACACCATAGTTCCATTAAAATAAAATAAGTAGTGATCTTCCCTCAGATCAAAAAGTTTCATGGGATGGATTCCTTCTCTTTGCCAACAGAACTATTCCAATGTAAACCTACTGTTTACAGTAGGTCGAAATACCTTCATTATATGGGTTGGTTTAGGTTACTCTTTTCTCCCTTTCTGTCTGCTTTACCTCTGGACAATCCTCTTCCAAGCACTGATTTCAGACAGAAATTCTAGCAGTGCCCCATACAGGCCATTTTGATTTGGAGATTACAGGAGACAACAAGATTTAAGTTAATAAAACTGTGTCAAGGGGTAGCAATTCCCTTTAGGAGAGAACCCAAACCTTTCTCCTTTTTTCCTCTCTCTGTGCCTGTGGGGG
>JAOEGS010013133.1:0-14090 GCA_025447755.1 Corythornis vintsioides | reverse complement strand
TCTCTCCCTTATTCCTTTTCTCTCCCCTTTGGGGAGGGAGGGGGGTTAATAGAGAGCGGTCTGTTATCGGTCTGGGGCTTGCCCTGACCCCAAACCGGGACAAGGATACAAACCCCTATGCTATTTGGTATTGATACAAATCTGGTCTAGGGTCACCTGCCACTGAAAGATATTGTGAGGCTAGTAATGTTCATGGATGTTGTAGTCTCCAGTTTGGACCCTAGAGGTCATTAATTAACATAATCTGATTTGGAAATCTGAAATTCTGGAAGATCAAACTGTGAATCAGCTAGGGACTGCCTGGCTACTTGAAACAGATCCAAATGTTACAGATACTGAAGAAATATTTTGAGAGGAAGTTATGTAGTCTATCCACCAGACCCAGTTAATGCCCATTTGTCACTTTAAGATGAGAGCTGGCTATTTGTCTAATGAAGAACCATGTAACTTTGAAAGCCAAAAAAATCTCTTTCACATGGAAACTGTGCTTTGTTATGCAGCAGCGTCTAAAAACACTGTCTTGTCTTCATGCATTTATAATCCCATTTTTTCAATGCCAGCAGTACACATCTCTGAGACTTCTTCTGAGAATGGAGCTTCAGATGTAACATCCATCTGGGTAACAATAGACACAATGATGTCTGTCACAATGAACATCTGATGTTATTTGCTTACTAAATGGGAGTTTGTTTTGAAGTGAAAATTCTGCTAATTTTCAGAAATACTTAAATTATAAAAATAATCTTGACAATCTAGTGTTTACTGAACCAGATGCCATCAAAATACGTGGGTTTTTTTCTCTTATATGTCTCTTGCATTTTTTTTCATAGGTCTTGACAAACTTCCTTGTCTTAGTTTTTCTGCTCATGTCAGTCAGGAAGAATATTTCCAAATATGATCTTTGCATCCATTAAGAAAATACTCTTAGGAGTTGTCTATGGTAGTTGCATTGAACACTTATTTTCCCCACTTCTGGCATTCAGTTCCTCCTTCCCATTAGTGGCTGGGCACTTTTATGCCCTTTTGAGTTAATCACTCTGCACACATAGATGCTCAGGAATTAGTTAAATAGAAAAGGAAAACACATTATTTATGCACAACGACCCTATATTTTGTCACTGCCTACAGTATCTTAGAAGTGCCTATAAGAGAAACAATGTGAAACCATACAAATATGTTTTAAATGCATTTAAAGTTCATTGAAGACATTTCTATTTGTAGATGTACTAAATGAAAGACCAGAAACATTAAAGATCTACAAATGGTTAGCAAGATTTTTTTAATCATCTTATATCAAGGTTTAGGGTCAGGAATTTCTGAATAAAAACAGAATAAGGGAGAAGGACATACAATTTAGAAAATAAACATAGAATAGCTTTAATGAAAAATAATAATAATAAAAATGAATGAATAATACTAAGATGGACTATATACAAATATATACAAAATCAGTATCAGATCCAACCCCTCTGTTAGCAATTACACCAGTATCACCACTGATGCTGTTCAGAAACACCCAGAAAAGGATAAAGGCCAAATGGACAGAGTCCTTCTAGGGTACCAGTCATTGAAGAAGAGCTTAACCCTCAGATTTATACTGGATATGATGTATATGGAATGGAATCTCTCACTGGTCAGTTTGGGGTCATCTGTCCTACACATTCCTCCTCACAGGTGTGGTCTTTTATTTTCTGCACCCAACCAATGTGGTGCACAAGATCCAGCAGTGACCTTGGTCTGCACATCAACCCTTTGGAGTAACTTTGAACATGGAGCCTTATCACTGCTGGGAGCAGCCACTGCCTGTGAAAGTATGTCATTAACTTCAGAAAATGCAGTTAGTTAGAAGAGACTGAGATGGAAAGTAAAATCACTGTATAGAATTAGTTCTATTCTCACTCAAACTAGGACAGTCTGAAATGGACTTCTTCAAAACAAATATAAAAACGCTGTGCAAATTCCACCTAAATTGGCTAGAACAACCAGTCTACAGATAATCTCAGTGAAATGAAAGGAATATAGTAGCAATAAAATTTGGTGTAGATAGATGTAAACAGTCAGCCTCACACAGAAAGTGATGGCTCTAGGATCACAGTAGCCAGAAATTTGAGTTTGTATTTATTAGATAATTCTATTACAATACCAGTCTGTTATCTTGTTCTTCTGTGAAAATAGCAAGCAACCTTAGCAGCAGACAAAAAAAGTGAAACTTTTTAGGATTGTTGTGGTTTTTGCACTTTTTTAATACTGCATGAAACTTCAAAATTGAATGAGGTCTGAGAAAGGCAGCAAGGGGGATATTGAAATTCTGGAGCAGCTCACAAATAAGGAATTACTTCATCCTGGGTAAGAAACAGATGAAGGTATATATGTTAGTGGTTACAAAACCATAAATATAATTCAGAGGATAGAGAAGGATTAACAGTTCAGTCTCTTCCAGTGCAAGCATCAAGAGTAATCATATGAGGACAGGAAAGTTCACCTGCAGCACAAATTAAAGGAGATGGTTCTTTATGCAACAGGTAATAGAACTACATGTTCAACACGCTTCCAAAGAATGAAAGTCTTGGAAGAATGAAGCATGAATGCATTTCTAAACAAAGTGTGTCAGGAAATCCTTCCTCTGCAAGTGGACAGAACAATCATATATACATTTCTGGAGACAGATAATGGGTCTAGATGGGACCTGTGAGCTGAACTGGGACAGCTGTTCTTATCAGTGCTTTCCAGGGTTGCATTTCTCTGTACATTTTTTTTCTCCATATAGTGCCAGTGCATAGTTTTGGAGAGTTCAAAGAGCACCTCCCTTCAAAAATCCTACACAAATATATTGTCCAGTTTTAAAATTAAGATATTTTACCCACAGTGTTCTCACTCAGAAAAAATCCCACAGCAAGGAGATTCCTGTGTCCTGAGACCTTCTGAATATATCAATTCCCTATTTCCTGTATAGAATAAATACATTATTTTTATTTCTGATATTAAACCTCTAAGAAATTTGTTCTTGAGCAACTACTCCCTACCCCTGGGGGAGGGAGGATGAATTATCCTGTTTGAGGAGATAGAAGACAACCAAATAATTTTTCTCACCAGAAGATGAGAGAGGGCTTTTAGCACAGATGAAGAAAATGCACATGCTATTATTCAGGTATTATTATTCCTACAATCAAATGAGCTCAGATTTTACCTCAAGTACTTCACAGAGACTCACTTCTATCACATTTTGCAAAGATATGATAGCACAGTTAGTAGATGTTTTCAATAGTATAGCTTTTCCAGGTCTAGAAGCTTGACATAGTCCAAGAATACTATGGGAGAATCTGTTGCTGGTGTAAAGTGAGGCAAAAATGGAGTAGATAGATGGTATTAGCTCCTGAATTTCAATCTTCTTTCAGAACATGCCCAGTTTTCAGTTCCTATTGAGATACGCAATACTTAATCTGGGTCCTAGATATGAGATTATGAGGACAATCAGTCATGTAAGACAAAATGTTGTCATGGAAGATTGTCTTGTCTGTCATAAATTTCTTCACATGCCTTTTCATTGTGTCCCTATGCTAAGATACCTAAATTTGATCTGTCATAAAAGCTAATTAAACTCTATGAATTATTAATAATGAAGGGATTTTAAAACAGTGCCTGTGACAGTACTGTTTGACATTGGGCCCTTACTCAAAACTAAGTGGGTAAGGTCAAAGAAGAAGGCAATAGGAAAGAGACACAGAAAGAGTCTCTGAGCCACCACCAGAACAATAACAAATAACAATAACAAACCAATAACAACAAAAAGGCACACCAGAAAAGAGCAGAAACTTTGCTGGAAGGATGCACACAAGCTAAAGAGTATTTTCTACAGGAAATGGTTGGATCTTAATGGTCTTTTCCAACCATAACGATTCTGAACATGCATTCAGACAGCCTGACTCCTAATCCTAAACCTAATCTTAAACATGATCTATGTGCAGAATCCTTAGCAAACTGTTAGGTGAGGGAGCTCTTGTAGTCCAAATACTGCCAGAGGCAGGAAGACAGAGCAGTCCAAACAGACTTAAGTCACCAGGAAAGTTGTCCAGAATGGTACTGATGTCATACAGAGTTTGCCAAGAATTTTCTGTTCCTGGAGTCCTATCCCAGCTTGTACAGTAAAATACTCTGCTACCCTTGCCTTTGTTCACTTTGACAGTGTGCATAAGGTCGCTCATGAAACCACGCAGTGATTAAATATCACTGTCATGAGTGGTAGGTTGGATCGAGAACCTGAGATTCACAGGTACTTTGGTTCTGATCCACATGTTGGGCAGAAAATGCCCTGGTTCCCAAAGTGTAGTTCCCAAAGAGGGTGTAAATGGGCTGCAGAGGTCAATGACAACAGGAACTAATACATATGTGCTTTTTTCAGCATCTGATGAATTTCAAGTGAAAGGAATAGTAGGATCTTGGTGTTTTTGAGAAGTTTGGATGATCTGTGAAATCACTTGTGGAACATGGGAGGATGAGTTTTTTGTTGTGACAGATGTGACTGAAATGCTGTATGACCTCTGCTGACATAGAGGTTAGTGGTGTTAAGCTCTACTGTGTGGAATCTTTTAACATGCTGCTTTATAGTCTCTTTGTTATTTATCAATTTATGTCTCACTGTTTCAGAACTGTGTATGGGGGAAAATTAAGACCCATGATAAGTCCTTATTTTATCAAAATGTTTATCCTTGTCTTCTTTCTCTTGCTCCTGGGTTCGTGGGATTAGTTGATTATCTTGTTTTATCACTAGAATTTGTTGTATATTCCGGTGACAGTACTAAAAAAAAAAACAAAAACAAAAACCAAAAAACATTTCCACTAAAAAAAACCCCACCCCACTCTGAAATTCTGAACAGAGAATAAAGCTCCTGGACACTCCTTTCCAAAACACTGACAGGAAACATGGAAGTCATCTTTTGTAAAATGTCCCAAAATTTCCATATTCTTAGAGCTTGAAGTATTTAATACTTAGTTTTGCAAACATTTGATGTAGATAAAGTTGCATTTAAGTTTTTTTTGCAAAACCTATTACAGATTTTTTTTCTGATACATACACACTGTATTTGTAATGAAGATTACTTTCTTTGGACAGAAATTCTGACTAAGACCAATGTGTCAACAGTTGTCACAGTGCCAGGGTCTGACAACTAAGGCTGATACAGCACAGTATCAATTTCAAGTCAAAGTTTTCATAGAGATAAGCTTTGATTAAGAAATCTGATTAATTGATTCCATTGTGATACATGGGCAGAGAGTGAAAGCAGCACATGAGCCATTACTGAAATGAGATTGTGGAGTTAGAGGAGATGAGGTGGAGTGGAAAAGTAATGAAATCAGGAAAGTTTAAAAAAAAAGGTGGGAGGTGGGAGAAGAGAAGAGAAGGAAGGACAGACAGTTGCTTATTCCAAAATATACATTAAAATACCAGTGCAGAAAACAAACAAACAAACCAAAACCAAAACACACACACACAAAACACAAACAAACAAATCCAAGCAAATGAAGAGAAGGCAAAAAGAAAAATAGGATTTTACACAAGCCAAGTATTATTGTTTAATTTACAGCCAGAGTTGACTGAAATTATCAGTTATTTGCAATGGGAGATCAGGCTGTGGGGAAGATGTTTTCTATTTCTTCAAGTAAAGCTGGGTGCACCTGAAAAAAAAAGGAAGAAAGGGAAAATTGGAAAATGTCTAGAAAAATTCATGGTCCAAACCAAAAGTCTTTCATTTTTCAGAGTTTAGGAGTTTCTGCTTTTGTCTGGGGGATGACTTTTTTTTTTTTCCACTGGGGGCGTAATTAGAGCCATGGGGTATTTTCTAAAATAAGAGTATACAGGTTAGATCATCACAAGTATGTAATAAATAATCTTTGCCTTCCTCAGAGAAAAAAAAAAAAAAAAAAAAAAAGATACATTGATTATATCAAATTACAAAAATACAAGTTAAATCCAAGACAAAGTCATATGTGTGTTCAATGGGGCTCTATACTGGAGCTACAACCACACAAGTAATCACATCTTTCTAACAACAGAACAGAGCTCTGGCATTTCAGGTTATAATGTGCACAGGGAAATTACCTAATAATACATGTGGATTCAGCGTACTCATTTGAGCAAGTAGCATCAGGATTGTTAACTGGGAAATAAAACATGTAAGTTTTCATGTACCCCCCTCTCGCACGTTGGTGTTGGCTCATGAAGTACCACTGGCAGGTGTAGCTGGTTGTTCTCACCACCCCTGTCTCCGGCCAGCGGCCACAGAAGTGTAGAGGGGTCCACTGCAAGTGAGAGCCTCTGGGAAATGGGTAGGCACAGGGAAACTGATGTCCCTCCAGACAAGAGGGGATACACCGAGGCATAGTGATCAAACACATTCTCAGCAGTGTCAAACTGTTATTACCTGTCAGTCATCTAGAGTGCAGAGAGTCATTGAAGCACATGGACACCAAAAGAGCATGAAAGGTAATAAAGAGTCATGAGGGTTTGAAAATTTTATTAGTCTAATGTGAAAGAATCTCCCTGCATAATTTAGAATAAAGCTCAGGCTTTCTTTGCCAAACTCTTGCAACATGTCCAAATCAACCAGACAGCTCTGATTTCTGTTCTGATAGTAAAGGTAAGAAGGCTGAAAAAAAAAAAAAAAAAAAGGAAAAACCCACAAGATAAAAAAGAGTTTCCAAAAATAAAAGTTGATAAAGACTTACACAGAAGATAGCTCATTATGGAAAACTGGTTCAACACATTAATTTAACACACATTTAAGGGTATATTTACTCTATATTCCTCAGTGAAATTGTCTGTGCTACACAAGGATTCTGTGGAAACACAGTACACATAAAAGATTAATCATGGTTTCAAATACTTTGCTGAATCAGGGTGCAGCTTGGGAGTCAAGGAATTGTTGTTCTGCTTGCTTTCTGTGCTGATAGTGGTGTGCAGGTTATCTCACTCCTGTGTCTCCCAATTAGCATCCATGGGAGTACCACAGTGTAGCTCTGACATAGAGAACTAATGAATACTTCATGAGACTCTTGGTTATTATTTAATCACAGCTCCTTTAGGAGTTGATGGAATTTGTGTTGACTTGATACAAAGGGAAAATAGCACAGTGCTTTCTGAAATGCAATAGAGAAAACAAAGCTAAAAACACCTAAGTTAATATTGAAACTATGAAAAATACGGAAGAAAAATACAAAGTGCTGGTTGAAATTTAAACACAGACATTTGAAAGGCTTTATCAAAATGATCATTATAAGAGCATAAAAGTGCTAATTTCTGTGTGTTTCACTTTTATTCATATTCATGTAGAGGATCAACTCCTTCCATGAATGTCCCATGAAACTACTCATTAATCTGAGAGTCAGGGCTAAAATGAATTGCAAATAGAATAAGAATGTGAAAATCTGGCCTGAAGTGTCCATTTTTTTTCTAAATCTGTTTCTTCTCTAAGAAGTATGGAAACTATAGGTACTCAAAAATGAAATTTTCTCTTTGCCTACTAAACTCATACCATAAAAGTTAACAGCTCAATATTAACCCTAAGGTGAATAACATTAAAAATTCAGTTATTTAATTTAATTGGATCCAAGGTTTGTTATTCTAGACCATTGTTGTTACGGCCAATCTTATGTAGGACCACTCATTACTTCAGATTTCATTATATCTATGGGCTAAGCCCAGTTCACTATGCTTGTGCTATCTTATTTGAACTGATATAACAAAACCTGATCTAAAGTCCTTCAAGTCAATGAGAAGACTCCCACTGACTTCAAAGGACTTTTTATTAAGTGCTGAGTATTTTCTTTGCAAGGTTTTTGTACTTGATATGGTAGAGAAAGAAAGTGCAAGGGAAATTATTGGAAGTCTTGGAAGATCTTTTCAGAGAACTTCTAGTGCACCTGAATATTTCAGCTCAGTCAGTGGTTAACCCAGAATGGCATTTGATTTAGTGTAGGTCCTGAAACAAACAAACAAAAATATATGGTCTTTATTGTCAAAAACCATCCCCCCCACACCTGGGACTAATTTTTTATACTTATGTGTTACATAATTTTGTGGATTATTTTCTTTTATACAAAGGTAATTTAAAATGAAGAATATTATTTTAGAAGTAAAAGTCTGAAAAAAAATTCATTTCAGGAATGTAAGATTAAAATATTTTGGTAATTAAAAATAAATAAATAAATAAATGAAGGACTGAAAAGTTTTGGATAGTCAACAGCGAACTACCCCAACCCTTTTTCCTACTTTTTTTTTTCCCACAGGTTTTACTTGAATTTCTGAGTAGGTTTAATCTCCCTCAAACTGTATTTCTATTAGTGATTTTTTACTGGGTGCCAAATGTAATGTGCAACAATAGTAGCAATCGCTACTAATTTCAGTGGAGATAAAACGTATGCAATTCACGGATATTTCTGCTATCTCTGATAAAGATTTTGCAATTGATTTCTTTAGACCTGTCCAAGCTCCTGTGTATCACAACTGAATTTTACAGCTCTTGCATTTCACAGTGAGTCCAACTTTGTTCGATACCTTAAGGATGTATCTAGCTTTAGATACCATCTTTCCTTTCCCTTCCAAATTCATATGAAGGATTCACATACAGCATACACTGTAGGACTGAGCATAGGAGGGGCTGGTAACCTTCCACCTTAGCTCCCTTCTTACTTTATGTGTGGTAAGACATGGGAAAGAACTAAGAATATTTTACATCCCAGTTTTGTCCAGCTAGACCCTCCAAAACCATTTGGAGTAGGTTTTTTACAATGCGATATACTTGCAATCCTCATAACATATTAAAGAATGTCAATTTTAATTAACAATTTTCAGGTCATCAACTCCTTTCCACAGGTTATGGAGATGTATTTTATCTCTTACATACAAAATCTTGAGCAAATGAAGATCAGTTCTTTCGAGGTCAGTAAAAAATAAATTCATCCTTTTAGGTGTGACTTATAAGAAAACTATATGGTTTGTTTTCAATTAATTCTATTAGATAAATGCTTGAATGAATCCCTAGTATTTAGATTAGTGTGATACATTTGGAAGGGTGTGATCCAAAATGTACTGAAATCAATAGAAGTCTTTCAATTGATCACAATGGGAATTTAACACATCCAACAAATTGATTTAGTTTACTGTCAACCTGATGTTATAGATTAAGTTATCTAAAGGGAAAACGGGGAGCTAACAATTTCAGTTTCCAGTTGTTTAAGTATTTATATGTAATGTATAATGAAGCCATCAGTGCAAGACATTTCAAACGGGAAGACCTATAGGAATGCAAGTCAAGAAAGTGATGCTAAATACTTCCTAGACATGGAAAAATAGCTTTTATGTGTGCCCATTTCAGAGACTGTGGAGTCTTCTTCAGTAGTAGTTACTGTCACACAGACCAAGTGACTCAATGACTCCTCTTCCACAGCAAAGGCAATGTCTGATGAAAGGCACCTTTCATAGGCACCATTGCAAAAATAATGCTGAGTCCAGTCAATTTCTTAAATAGAGCAAAGCACAGGAATGGAAAATTTGGTTATTCAAGGACTCAACAACCTGACACGCTGCAGTTCCATCCTAGGATTAAGCTGTGTCTCCTTCCTCATGCATTTATCACCTTGCAAGTGTGCTGGATTCCTGCCAATGTGGTAGCCCCTCAACTTGATCACTGACAACAAGAAAAACCAATTTCCAGACTATTTCTGTAGCACCAGCTGAAGCTGACAGCCATCTGGAAAACATCTCTGGTGAAAAGACACGCCCTTTCAGTCCCCTCGCTGGTTTGGCCCCAAGTAATTCAATTACCTTGGATTTGAAGATGACAAAAGTTTCAGCTCTTTCATGTAATAATGTTCTTCTCTGTCCTAAAGGCTGTCAGCTGGAGGGAAATTATCACAAGCAGCCAACCTGGAATTGTATTTGAGACTGTGGAGGCTGATATTTGCTTCCGCTGAGCACCAGGACAGTGCACACTGATTCATGGAAGAGAGAAACGTCATTATTCACAAAGAGTTTCTTCCTAATGCTCAGATGCATATGCCATTCATCACTTTCAATTAACATTATTGACAACGAGAGAGAAAGTTCAGGGCATGGATATTCTGTACAGCCTTTATACAAAGTATAATTTGCCATATCGAATATATTTGTTCCTGTTTAACAATATCCTTGTTAAAAAGCACCCATTTCATAGAATCATAGAACTGTTAGGGTTGGAAAGGACTTAAAGATCATTCAGTTTCAACCCTCATGCCATGGGCAGCGATAATTCCCACTAGGTCAGGTGACTCAGAGCCCCATCCAGCCTGGCCTTAAAAACTTCCAGGGATGGGGCTTCCATCACCTCTCTGGGCAACATGTGCCAGAGTTTAATTCCAGTGCCTCAAAAGACTGTATCATATTCACAAAAATAGACCGTCCATCAAAAGGAAGTTTACCAGTTGGAAAATTCACCAGAATAGATGGAACTATCTACACTACCTGAATGACCACAAAGATATAATAAATAGAGAAATAGATATAGGAAAGAATTAAGATGTGCCTAACATCCACACATGCAAAAAAAACAGTGCCAAAAAACCTTCCCAGAATAAAAGAATAACTCAGGTGGGAAGGGACTTCTGGATATTAAGTAGTCAACCCTCACTGCACAAAGCAAGGTCAGCAAGGTTGCCCTGCTGCATCCAGTCAGGTTTATAGTATCTCCGAAGATAGAGACTCCGTGGTCTCTCTATGTATTATGTTCCCATGTTTGATTAAACTTAGGGTAAAAAGGTTTTTTTTTTCTTGTGTTTACACAGAATTCTCTATATTTCAGTTTGTTTCCATTGCTTCCTGTCCTGTCTCTGGGTACCTCTGAGAAGAGCCTAGCTGCATCTTCTTTAGAATGCTCCCCTTCCCACATTCAGGTACTTATACACACGGTAGGATTCCCCTGGGAACAGGTCTTCACAGATATCATCTGTGTGGTCAGTTTGCCTTGCTCCCTCTTTTGTACTGAAGCTCTGTCCTCAGATCGCACTACATGAAGGTCTAAATGGGCAATACTACATCTTAGAAGACTAGAATCAGTTCCTGCTTCCATTTATAGTTTTGAAGACCATGTTGGGCTATTCATTCCATCTCCAGGTCCTTGGCTTTCCCTTTCTGCAATTTAAGGGTGACCTGTTGTGGCATATTTGGCTGAA
Organism: Corythornis vintsioides; assembly: GCA_025447755.1. Lineage (NCBI taxonomy): Eukaryota > Metazoa > Chordata > Aves > Coraciiformes > Alcedinidae > Corythornis > Corythornis vintsioides. The sequence goes on along the minus strand of JAOEGS010013133.1, from coordinate 2,888 downwards.
AAGTGTTGAACAGCAGCATACACACATGCACACAACCTGACTTACCTGAATAACATCTAACATGTTTACAGATCATCTGTCATTGAGGTTCTGGAAAATCAAAGACTGTCAAAAAGTCAGGTCCTTCAGAAAAGGCCTCAGAGGTAAATAGATTTATCATCTTATTGAGTGCACCAAAAACTGGATAAAGAAGTCCAGAAGAAAAAGGCTGAACCACCCCAGAGCCATCCCTCCTAACAGATGCATGTCTACCATCAGCTTAAAAAACATCAATGTCTCTCCCCTCCTACATCCTGTAGCTTATTGTTTATGCCAAGTTTCTTGGAACCAGCTTTTGCTAACATTCAAATGAAATTCCTACTAGTGTAATTGCAGCCTTCAAAACCTTATCCCTAATGAACAAAGATCAATTGCTTCTCTACATTTTTTTAAGAGACTTATCATTACTCCTTTTTCTACAGAACTTACTTTATTGTCTCAGTTCTTTCAGGCTCCTGGGATGTTTCTGAAGATCTTCTGTCATCCTTTACCACATCCTGTGCCTTTTTGTGAAGACAAATGCCTCAAAATTTAGAACAGCAGAACTAGAACAGAACTTGCTACTACCAAGAAGAATGGGAGATTTACTGAGTGTACTTTCCATATGTCAACCCTTCCCCAGAAGTATCATATGCCTCCTTACAATAGAAGAACAAAAATGGAAAAGCCTTCAAAACAGGATGAATAATCAGCTGTTGCTCTAGGTCATGAAGTAGCTATGGTATCAGCATGAATCTATACTTTCACATATCTAGAAGATGGGGAGGATGTAACTTTTCGGAAAATGCATTGGAAGTTGATCAGAAGTTGCTTTTAAGGCAGCATGAATCACTTCTTTTTAAGATGAGTCATCCTTCATCCCCCAGAATGTTATAATGAGATGCATCTCAGTGCACAAACACAGGTCACCCATCACTGACATCTTCACCCTTCCTGAAGGAAAATATATGTTCATTATAGGGCATATTTGTCACACCCTAGGCAGGCTAGGCAGGCCAGCAGCAGAGTGCCAAGCACAACCTATGTCACATATTATTTCCATTGTTGTCACAGAGACTACAAGTCTCCAAGTAAGTGCAAAAATCATTGCAGGCAGAAACAGTGAAGCCAGTAGTTAAAATCCATCAGCACAGGAGGGGGTGCTCAATCGTTTGGGTGTCTGTTTTCAAAGATTTTAATGCTAAGTGGCAATGAAGCCTGAAGCTTTTCTGCAATGACACATGGAGATGAGACCCCACCCACATAAACAAACTTGTCTGTAGGTGGGTATGTACATAACTTAGGGAATTTAGGTGCTGCTGAAATTTTATACAGTAATGTTTTTACTTCATACACCAGGCACTAGAATGTGAGACAAGGGGTAAACAAGAACAGAATTAAGCAAGCAGCAGTGGGCTGAGTCTGGTTCTGCCAACCTGCAACACACCAGAAAAGTGGTGTCTAGTCCAGCTTGGTCACTTCCTTGAAAATGGAGAGCTTTACAAACTTAATAGTTTGACATATTTGACCTCACAAAAGCTTCTGATATCCTGGGCTTGAGAAATAAGCTTTTTTTTTTTTTTTTTTTTTTTAATAAATCTTTTTACCAATTATTTGTCATCTCCAGTACTCCCACATCTTCTTTAATAAGTTAGCAGATAGAATAAACAATTAGAACATCATCAGGGCAAATGGTTTGAACCAAAGCCCATAGTAGGCTCTAAGGATTCTCTACATTCTGTACAAGTTAAGACCATGCAGGGAGCAGTACTTTCACCCATATTTGGAAATTCATGGCAGTCAGACAACCCCCCCCAGGGACTGGAGAGAAGGGAAACATCACATCAATTTTTTTAAAAGGCTAAAAATTGAACATCCTGGGCACTACCGACCAGTCAGTCTCACTTGCATGCCTGATAAGAGCATGGAACAAATGCTCCTGGAAGATGTATTGAAACAAATGGAAGAGAGGCAAGTGGGTAGAAACTCACCTTGGCTTCACCAAGTGCAAATTGTACCTGACAGATCTGATGACCTTCTACAGTGAAGTGACTATAGGCAAGGGAAGAGTTATGAATGTCATCTACCTGGACTTCTGTAAGGTCTTTGAAATGGTGTCCCACAACACTCTTACTTCTAAATCAGAGATAGAGGGTTTGATGGCTGCATCCAAAGAGTTACAGTCAGTGGAAATCAGTAACAAGTAGTGTTCCTCAAGGGTCCATACTGGGACCTCTATTATTAAATGTCTTCATCAACCATACAGTGAGATCAAGTGCATCCGCAGCAAAAGTGCAGATGACAACAAGCTGAGTGGCACAGTTAATTCACTAGAAGGGCGGCCATTCAGAGGGACCTTGACAGAATTGAAATGGACCCATGTGAACCTCATTTACATGTGAACTCCTGCATCAGTACTGCTTGATTATTAGATTGAGAGCATCTCTGGCGAGAAATATTTAAGATTAGAGGTCGATGAAAAATTATATACAAGCTGGGAACATACACTTGCAGCCCAGAAAGCAAATCATATCCTGGACTGCATCAAAAGAAGTGTGGCCAACACATCAAGTGAGATGATTCTGCCCCTCTTCTGTATTCTGGTGAGACCCCACCTGGAGTACTGTGTCCAGTTCTATGGCCCCTGGCACAATAATGATGTAGAACTGCTAGAGAAGGTCCAGAGGAGGACCACAAAATTCATCTGTGGGCTAGAACACCTCTCCTATGAAGAAAGGCTGAGTTGGCTTGTTCAGCTTTGAGAGAGAAGGCTCTGTGGTTATCTTTTTGTGACATTTTCATAGATTCATAGATATTAGGGGTTGGAAGGGACCTAGAAGATCATCTAGTCCAACCCCCCTGCCCGAGCA
>JAOEGS010013132.1:0-18999 GCA_025447755.1 Corythornis vintsioides | reverse complement strand
GTGCCCTGTAAACCTCCCCATGGTCAAAAAATCCAAAATTCCAGTGATGACACCAGTCTCTCAGCCATGTGTTTATGGTATGTGTTTTCCATCCCCTATCTGTGTTTTTCTTTTCTATTTGAGGATTTGATGAAAAAATTATTTGTGCTCCTGAATTTTCTACCAATCTCCCTAACGCCTTGAAATCTTTTCTAATGGTAGTTAGGCTACTCTCAGAAATCTCATCGTAGCCCACCTGAAAAACTACTAAAGGATAATAATCAGAGGGGTTACACCACCAGTTCTTGGTCACTACAGCCAAGGGTGCCTCCTACCTTCACATCCAAGTTTTACCAAGAGTTCTTTGCTGAACCATTCATGTCTCCTAACTCTTTTACTAGATTTCCTGCTCTTTGGAATACACTGATCCTGAGCCTGCAGAATGCAGAAATATCTCTGTTTGGTGTAATTTACGATCTGAATAGCAGGAAAAAACGGCGAGTAGAAGGAACTTTTCTAGCGATGGGACGTTGCAGAATATTGTGGTAGTTTCATTTGTTGGTCTGACAAGAGCAAACAAGGATCGAACTGGTGTTCGGAAACAAATCAGATCACAAAGGATTTAAGCGTGGTAAAGTAAATCCTGACTGTGGCAGCAGAGTTATCTTGCTGACATCCTCTTCTTACTTTGTGATCTCCTTTCAATTTGCCAATAATATATTCCTGAGAATGAAGAGTATCTTAGAGCTATTAAATAGTTGCCAGATCATCAAAATAGGGCTCATGCTTGTAATGTAAATGTTTTTATATTAAAATTCATTCAAGGACAAAGTTGTTGCATCAGAAACCTAACATATGTGCAAGTATTTATGAAGCTTGTTAAAATGTGTAATTGGTAACTTTAAGCTGGACAGGCTATTTACGCGAAAATACAGTTTAAAAAAAAATTTTAACATTTGTCCTTTCCTGATCTACTATTTTTTTCCCCAATTTAATTTTGGCTAGAGTGTTCATGAGTATTAGAAGTTGCTAAGGTTTAATAATGAAAATATTTGATTTTCCCATATCTAATTGCCAATAATATACACAATCAAGTGATAGATAGTGTCTCCTTTACTTAGGTGGTGGTATGGAGGCCAGTACCTTCAATAGCTGATTTCCTTGCTAGTCTGCAAATGTAAAGCTGTGTAATTGGTCAGGTAGTGTTCTGTGCTTTTGTTACTGTTGTTCTTTTATAAAAAATAGATGGAAGAATAAGGCCTAAAAGAGTGTTTTCCTTTACTGAAATTCTTTTACTGGGCTTACTGAAATTTAGAGGTGTTCTGCTGCTGACTCTCCACTATGACCATTGTGTAACTTTGGCCAGTTCACTATACTGCTTTGTAAGAAAGGGATTGACTCATCCATCAGAGCAGCACTATCTAAATCCTTTTTGTAGCTTGTAGGCAAAGAACTGAGGACATGAAGAATCTTTTCTTATGCTCTTATTCAGTATAAACCTGATCTTTCCCTTTGTTTTTCATCCCATAAATTCCCTGGTCTGAAGACTTCTTGTTGTACTAATCTTCCAGTACTGTCACCTGTCTAGATAATTTCCGAAGATTTCATGCTTCTCCTGCTTTGAGATGAGAACTGTTATCTGAGGAAAAGAGAAAAAAAATCCCTTACTGCAGTCTGCTCACATTTAATTTGCTGTTTCTTAAAATAGCATCACCTGTTTTGGTTCATCTGTGAACATATATCCTCTTTTGTTTCTATACCTTTGCTGAACATCAATCTGTAAAAATGAGCTTTTTTTTCCCTGTTAGAAAGCAAAACCATTTTTGTGATAGTTCTGTGAGTAGAACTTCCTTTTTTTTTGTTTGTTTGTTTGTTTGTTGTTTTTTGTTGTTGTTTTGGTTTTACTGCTCTGACATAATTGGATTCTTCAGAAAATTTTTCTGGCATTTTAGAAGAGAGTGTTGGATGACTCCAACATAGTGTATTTGCAACATTTTTTTGGGGTGAGATGTATCTTTTAATTTGTCTCTAATTATCTGTGCATTTTACTGTGTTTAACTATGGTATCAGAGATAAAAACCTAAAAACCTAAGTATGAGCTCACAGTGTAAGAAAGAAGTGGAGGCTCAACTAAGCACAGTTTAATGCTTACATATCTTATAGACTGCTGAAGTATTCTTGACTGTCACTAGAAATCTGCAGTAGCCTGATTCAGTTTAGAATATAACAATAATTAGCAGTTATAAAGTTCAGATTCCATGTCTCTAATAGTCATGTTACAGCAGCCTTAGATAAAAGTGAACTACATCTATGTTCAGTGAACTAATAGGTGTGTGCTTTGTTGTGCAGAGATGTGCAATACACATTTATTTGGGTCTCCCTGTGAAATACATGTGGGTAATTATTATGTTTTCACTAGCTGGATTTCTAACTGTATATATTATACTTACCATTTTGCAGTGTCTTACTGCAGAGCATGATTCAGATGCCCTTATAATTCAGGCAGTTTCATCTATGTCTTTCATTTCTGTGCTGTTATTCAGTTTCAGATAATACAGTTTGGATTATCTTGTGTCCTCTTTCTTACTGAGAGTTTTACTACCTGTGGGGAGAGTGTGAGCTAGAAAAAGTATTCTTGGGTTTAATTTTAAGCCATTACTTTCTCATGCCCATTTTCAAACTAGAAAATTTTACTGGATTTTGTCACAGTTTCAAGACATGCAGACTCTGTTTCCATTGAATCTAGAGAATACGGGATTTGTAGTGGCCCTGATATCTAGGCTTTTTCATAAGGAACCTTAATAGGCCTCGAACATAACATTTAGGGACTAATGAAAAACAGGTACTTCTAGGAAGCTAATGAAATAGCACCTGAAATCCATTCTAGATAGTACCAGAATGTATTTCAGCAAGCTAATTTTGCCACATCTTTCTGGATCACACCTTACAGTTGTAATAAAGTTTAAGTTTTTAAAAATTTAAAGTAAAGATACTTTATTCCCTCTATAAGAGGAAATAAAGGAAGGAATGTTACAGTGGAAGTGTGATATGTGATACATTTGATTAGTATGATACTTGGGTAATTTATAGTGAAGTTGTGATGCTGTATATAAGATGAGGACAGTTAAGGTTCTAAACCAAATATGGGATAACGCCATAAAACAAAAGGAATATAATGATAAAAATGTTTTAAGTATAATATGCTGGTAAATTAATAATCTGAAAAGTACTCAGCATGACAAAGGAGGCTTCCCTGGTTGATAAGGACTGGGGTAAGGATCAGTTGAGTAATCTAGTAATCTGTAAATCCATAAAACCCAATGGGATAAACCCACAAGTGCTGAGGAAGATGGCAGAGGTCATTGCCAGGCCACTTACTATTATCTTTGAGAGCTCCTGGAGAACTGGAGAAAGGCCAATGTCATCCCAGTCTTAAAAAATGCAAAAAAAAAGGAGGATCTGGGTAACTACAAGCTGGTCAGCCTCACCTCCATCCCTGGAAAGGTGATGGAACAACTTGTCCTCGATGCCATCTCTAAGCATCTGGAGGAAAGGAGATTTATCCCAAGTAGGCAGCATTGATTCCGTAAGGGGAGGCTTGACTAATCTTTATAGACTTTCATGATGGCACAAGTAGTTGGATGGATGAGAGGAGGTTAGTGAATGTGGCATTTCTTGACTTCAGCAATGCTTTTGATACTGTATCCCATGGGATCCTCACAGCCAAGCTTGAGAAGTGTGGAATGAGTGATTGTGTAGTGAGGTGGATTGGCAAGAAGGACAGAGCCCAGAGAGTTGTAGTCAGTGGAGCTGAGTCTAGCTGGAGGCCTGTGACTAGTGGCATCACCACAAGGGTCAGTGCTGGGTCCAGTATTATTCAATATATTCATCAGTGACCTAGACAAGGGGGTAGAGAGCACCCTCAGCAAGTTTGCTGATGATACCAAACTGGGAGGAGTGGCTGACACAGCAGCAGGCTGTGACCTGGACAGGCTGGAGAGCTGGGCGGATAGAATTTAATGCAATTTAACAAGATCAGTTGTAAAGTGCTGCATCTGGGGAAGAACAACCTGATGTATCAGTATAGGCTGGGTGCTGACCTATTGGAGAGTAGCTCTGAGGAAATGGACCTGGGGGTCTTGGTGGACAGGAGGGTGACCATGAGTCAGCAATGCGCCCTTGTGGCCAAGAATGCCAATGGCATCCTGGGATGCATTAAGAAGAGTGTGGTCAGCAGGTTAAGGGATGTTCTCCTCCCCCTCTACTCTGCACTGGTGAGACCCCACCTCGAGTACTGTGTCCAGTTTTGGACACCCCAGTTGAAGAAGGACAGAGGGTTACTGGAGAGAGTCCAACATAGGGCCACCAAGATGATGAAGGGAATGGAGCATTTCCCTTCTGAGGAGAGGCTGAGAGAGCTGGGGCTCTTTAGCCTGGAGGAGACTGAGGGGAGACCTCATCAACGTCTATAAATACATTAAGGGCGAGTGTAGGGAGGATGAGGCCAGACTCTTCTCAGTGTCATCCAGTTGCAGGACAAGAGGCAATGGGTGCAAGTTGGAGCACAAGAGGTTTATGGTAAACACAAGTGAAAACTTTTTCTCAGTGAGGGTGACAGAGCTCTGGAACAGGCTGCCCAGGGGGGTTGTGGAGTCTCCATCTCTGGAGACACTTAAGAGCCACCTGGATCTGTTCCTGGATGACTTGGTCTAGGTGATCCTGCTCAGGCATGGGGATTGGACTAGATGATCTTTCTATGTCCTGTCCAACTACTTACATTCTGTGATTCGATGATACTCTTTTCTTGTTTTTTCCAGTTATAGGGACTCATAGGTGGTGCTGAAGTCTCGTTTCATTGATTTGGAGAGATTGAACCTAAATGGCGCAACATGACTTTGCTCCAGCCTGGCTTAGTTTTCCTACTCCATCATTGTCAACAAAGGTATGTTCTTTTCCTTTGAACTGGCACTCGCATTATTAGAGAAATCTAAATATCATAACCTCAGGCATAATAGAAATTAAAATCTCTTTATGAATAAGGTGATAAACTATGATACCTTGTGAGTCTTGTTGTCATGATTTATGTAGTGTACCATGGTTTTCAAGGTCTTGCCTCTAGTAGTTTTGTTTTTTTTTTTTTTACTTGAGCAGCTTAGTTCATGGAAGGAAGCTTGTGCCTGGTGACATTAATAGAGTTGTTGCTGGATTGAGATTGCCTTCATCAGGTGTTTAAAATGAATTGTTTTATTTTGTGCTAAAAGTACCAAATGTGTATGCTTGATATTCTTGCTTCTGATTTTGCTCTGTGTCCTATAAATTTTACAGAAATAATGTTCTGTCATCCAGGTGATTTTAAATAAATGGTTTTGTAATAAAACTTCGGAAATAGCTCTTCAGATGCTGGTGGGATGCTTGTTACTACTGGTGGAGTGTAGTATTTTCAAACAGTTGTGCTTTTTCACCCTAGTCATTGCAGCTAGACTACTGTTACTTTATACTATGGGACTGTTAGCTTGGAAACAGGAAATAGCATTCTCTGAATTTTTAGGGTTTGTGAATATTTTTGGAAATCATAAGTATGTCTTGAAAAAAGCTTGTTGGTTTTTGGTTTGGTTTTTTTTTGTGCCTGTCCTTCATTAATTTGCAAATGCAGAAGCATAGGCAGCACTGGGTATTCAGACTTCTGTTACCTGTTTCCCTATTTGTGAACCTCTGTGCTTCATTATAATACTTTGAATGCAGTATTTTTTCTGCAACTATGAGAGTGGCATTGCCTTACCTTAATGTATTTATGTAAGTTCCTTGGTGTCTTTCAGGTCCATGGAAAATGTTTAATCCTTATAAACTTGTGGAAGTAGGCTTGTGCAATTGATAAATGTTGTTAGCTATCAGTATTAGTTGTGTTCCACTGATTTGCTTATATATGTCTACAAAAGCATGCAGACATGCATTCAATTTTTTGGTGAGGTCATTGAATATCCTTATTTGTATTGGGGTGGGTTTTGGTGTGTGTGTGTGGGTTTTGGTGTGTGTGTGTGGGTTTAATATCGAAATTAAGGTTTTTTTTGTCCTACCCAATGTGTAGTAATTGTTAATAGGCTTGTCCTGTCATTTCTCTACAAGACAGGTCTCAATGTTGTGTCCCCCTGTTCCATCCACTTCCTAGAGTAGATTTTTATTTCTGCTTCCCATATATCAACAAAGCAGCTGAAGAGAGGAGCAGGTGAAAGGGATGAGGATGAAGAGGACATAAGGTGAGGAAGGAATGGTATTGCATGCTTCATGGAGAATGGAGCTGGGTTGAGGCTATGGTATGAACAATGTTTAGACTTTAAAAAGAAACTGAGCTCTGCCTGGTGAGTTTTTATTTCCCTGAAGATGGATTCTAGGAACTGTGTATTTAGGGACATGGTTTTCCCCAACTAATCCTGGGTAACCAAATCTTTTCCTTACAATAGGTAAGGGCTGGCATTAGAAAAACCTAATGCCAGGAAGCTGGGATTGAGTGAGCTTTTGTAGTATGACTGATACAGATTACAGTCTGACTGAAATGTATATCACCTGTTGCTATTATTTCCTCCTAAGGATAAGCTTTTGTATAATTTCCCTGTCTCTTACTTAGTGAAGTCCACTTAAATAGCTGGGTATCCATTGCTTAGTAACTTTCAGGTCTGGAGATGTTTTTGCATAAACATAGTATTGCAGTTGGGTAATGGTAATGGGAAGGTGCTGTGAATAGTGAAGCCATACCAGACTATGAATTAAATTTTTCAGACACATTGTTGTGAAATGTGTATGTGGAGATTGCAGACAGACTGGTAAATTTATGCCTTTTCAAGCTTACTTCTACTTCATGTTAAGCAATAAGATTTATTCTTGTGTTTCAAAAAGTTGTGTGGCTTGCATTCTTGCCTCCCTAGTCAGGTAATTTCTCAACTTGCAAAAGCTACCGATAGGTTTCCTGTTGATTACAAAGTCTCATTCCGGCTCCAAGAGGCTTGATAGACCAATACCTCCATCATGTGGGGAAAATGCACATTGCAGGCTGTTAGCATAGAATTTACAGACGTTAGATTAATTCTATCCTGTACAACTCAAATACAACGTATAAGATGTTGTCAGGTATACTTTGTGAAAATGTGATTATTCTTCAAAGTTCCTACAAAAAAAAAATTAACTCCAAAAGCAATGTTAGAAGGCTGTAATGTGTAAATGAATACATGAAGCATCTTCTTGAAGTTCATCTGTGATCCATATATCTGGCAGTTTCTAAATTTTGTCATCTTATTCAAAATTTGTTTATAAAGATTATTTGAGATTATTCAATTTTTTTAACTGATTATATATTTTTATAGTTTCTTGTGGCTTTCCATTGGGTTTTTGGTTTGTTTTTTTTGTTTGTTTGTTTTTTGTTTTTTTTTTTGTTGTTGTTTGTTTGTTTTTTCTCTTTCCAAGTTTTTCAAGGAAGATATTAACTTCTCTGGCCTCAAACTGAGAGGGCAGTCCCTTTTCATTGGACTTCTGTACATTTTGGAAATACATGCTTTGTATTTTAGACATACCTGTTGCTTACTTGATTTTGAATTTTAAGCAGTGAATTTTGAACAGCACCTTGAGCTCTGCTGGGGCATCAGTAGAACTTGGTATCATTTTTTTGTGTGTGTGATTTTTCTAATGTGGGAAAGTTAAGAAGATGACAATAACTTCTTCATATTTTCCAAAAGTGGTTAAAACTATTACTGTGAATTTTATTATTTTTTTTTTCATTCTTCCTTTCATGATCACTTTAATCAGTGGAGTATTTTGAATGTTAATGTAGATTGATGAGACATTAGTGTGTGTTGAAATAAAGTTGAGGCTTTCATAGCCTCAACTATAGATGTAATAGCATTCATACAGCTGTGCATTTGCAGCTCTTATGGCCTTGAGATGTGTTGTGTCTTTTATGTTTGTGCAATATGATGGACATATATGCATACAGTAAGCCTTCTGGGAGGTAAAGGGGCTTTGCTTCATCCTCATCAAATGCTGCTTGTGTGGCAGGGAGGTGCTGGGTAACTTGCTGTTGCTAACTGGGAGATGTGTGGAGGGAACAACAGTAAGTCTACTAAGCATTGCAGCAGAACAATAAAATATTCTTGAATTTTTTAAAAGTAACAGCAAAATAAATGTTATAGTGTTAAAATAGTAAAGCCAGAAAGAAATAATAGGGAATACAGCTGCTATAAGATGTGATTTTTATTTATTCTACTTACTTGGAAGTTCTAGTTAGGATGTGTTTTGAAATCTCGGTGGTAGTATTAATAAAATGTTTTAGTTTATAAAGTATTTACTATTGATATTTTAAAAAATATTTATTTTAAATTTCTACAATGCCTATAAACATAATTTGAGGTGTATTTGTGAACTGTTGACTCTAGGTTTTATTTGTATTTCATACATAGTTACATTTGCCTATTAATGACAAAACTAATAAATTGGGCCTTTTTTGGTTCTTTTATAGCTACCTCTAGTGAAACCAAACTCCTTGCTTTCTATGGAATGCACATGTGTAGTCTCTTACCATCTGAATTAAGATCCCAGACTTGTTTCTTTGCCTTCCAAGCTGTGATACCTTGTCCTTTCTTAGGTTTTTTTAATTGATTTTTTTTCCCTCTGCTGCAACACATCACCTGTGTTTTTGTTCTGATGATGAAGAAAAATAGACAATTGGAGTTTTTGCCTTGTGTCACAAGCATGGTCCTCAGCACTGTTCAGTGTCTTAGAGCAGAAAGTACATCTTCTACTTTGATGATATGGGAGATGGTCACAACTCTGAACATATGCATATATGAGGACTGCTGCATTGTCTGTATTTCAGAGTCCTTTTAAAAAATAAATTATGTATACCATGAGTTTTGTGCCTGTTACAGCTCTGATAATTCAGTTTTTACTATTAACCAGATATCTCAGGTCTACCACTTGTGCTCCTTTACAGTCATCACGGAACTTCAAGAAACATCCTGAAAACTTTTCTGGGACAGAAAATCGTTACAAAGCAAATTGCAGAAGACACAACTCTTCAGATGGATTTGATCCTAACACTGGATGGTTTAGTGGAGGTATAATTTGGCTTTCATGGAACATTTTGAATAAGTTTACATCATTGTTTTGTGGCACCACAGCTAGAAAAAAAAAGTCTGATGATAATTGCTCTCCTATGCAAAATTCTTACTCTCCAGTAAAATGGAAGTAATGGAAAAACTGGTCTGGGAGAGGTTGTGATGACTAAGGGTTGGTTAAAATAGCATGATGTCAGTTGTGCTTCTCTCTTACGGAGAATAGGAGTGTTAATATTCTAGCTAACAACATGCAAATGAGCAGACAGAAAAGAAAGTAGACTTGTCCTAATGTTGGAGGACTATCTGTTTTCTCTAGCACTGCTTTATAAGATTCTTCCCTGTTTATGTGATAGAAACCTTTACTTTGCTATCACATCCTAGAGTATAGAGCTGCTAACTTAACTTGTTGCTAACAATTTTGGAAAAGTGAAATAATATTTTAAAAATGTTCGTAATTGCATTTCTTCAAAACTTAAAAATCTAAGGGCATTTGGGGAAAAAAAGATAAGAATGTTTGTCATTCACAAAGCAGAAATGGTACAGAAATTATAAACCGTCGTGGGGGATACCATGGTGGAGGTTGCCGCACTCATACCAGTGCTTTCCACTGTGGAAAAGGCCAAAGACTGCATGAAAACAATGGACCTGATAATGAAACTGGGAAAAAGGAAGACAAAGAAGTACCCAAACAGTTTGAGGCTGAGGATTTTGTAAGTTAATTGTAATTATAACAAGGTTTCATTGATTCCGCAAGTGCCGTTTTGTCCATTATAAGCTACATAAGACATTTTACCAGTTTTTGATTGTCATATATGGTATCACCCCTTTCATAGGTGAGAGGTGTTAGTAATTTGTCCGCTAACTTGTTTTCCTTTAAATCTGTTTTTTTACCATTATAAGTTTGTTGTTGTCACTCAAGTGAAACTAGTTAGGTTCCTGTTTACAGTAGTATGTGTATGTATTAAATTCTATACAGTTAATTTACTATAAAATCTGAAGCACTAACAAACTGATCTTTCTTCCAAAGGCCCTTTGAGATCCCATGTTTCAATTTAGAAATTTAGGGTGTTTCTTTCTCTGAATAGTTCATCTAACGGCATTGATTGCTGCCTGAGATGTTTTGTTGGAAAAAAGAAACAAGTAAGCATTGACCTATTTGGGTCACAGGGGGAAGTGTCTAATCTGTCTCCATTTAAAAAAATCTTTTCAGCAGAGGTCATGCTGCTGATGTTATTGCAATTCTTCATTTCATTGGTCCCAGAATTCAAGACTTTATTTTTTGAGTAATGATATAACTTTCTTTCAGCCATCTTTGAACCCTGAGTATGAGAGGGAACCAAATCAGAGTAAATCTTCAGCTGCAGGTGTGTGGGGTGAGTATTTTTTGTTTTACATGTAGCAGAGATCTGAATTAGATGTGTTTGATATAGAGGAATATTTTTTTTTTTTAGAATTGTGAAAATCTAGCTTTACATTATAAAGGTATAGAGTGAAATTGAGGGAACTTCAATATTACAGTGTAAGTATATTTTTGTTAGATATAACACTGAATATTAGTCTGTTGGTCTGTAGATTAAGTCCCAACTATGATTCTTTCCCAAAACAAGGATACACCTTTTTTTAAAAAAGATGTTAAGAAGTTGTCTTAATCTTTATTTTCAAGAGGAAATGTAATGCATCACCTAAATTAGTGATGTGATTGCTAGCTGAAAACTTTATAAAAGAGTGCTTCTGACTGATTAGAGCTGTTGGAACAGTTTGGAGAGAAACCTAGGAAGGCTGAGAAGAGCAGGTTAGCTTTCAGAGTTTTAAGGGTCTCATCCTGGAAGCAAATGTCTTAAGCTGTTGGTTATGTTTATGAATTACTTTTAATTGGAGAACTTTTGGAGGAGCCTAAACAATTGGACTGCTTTCCAGTTTTGTGTGTTTAGCAGCATTTGTGTTGGAGTCAGGAAATACGGTTATCTTTCAATAAAAGAGCAACAATAACCAAACTCTTTCCTAACCAATTTTGGAAAAATTACATGCAATTTGAGCATTTTACAACCTTTATAGCACTCCAGCTGTGGCTGCTGGGTGATGTAGCTCAGGTTGATCTGAAGGAGGGCAAGCTGTCCAGGCTTTTTGGATATCATTCTTCACAAGCAAAAGAAGGAACAGTTTTGTTAGCTACATGACATCATAGAATGGTTTGGAAGGGACCTTTAAAGATCATCTAGTCCAGCCTGTTAGCTACATTGCAGTGACTTGGTACAGCTTACAGTATAGTACCTTATTTTATTATAGTTCATCTATTGCAAACCTTGTTTGCTGTTGAAGAACTGAGATTAGCCTATTATTATTCCCTTTAACAGGAAACAATATTCAGGACAGGAGGACCTTACTATCCTCTTCTAATGCCTGTTAAAAAAGTATGCTTCTGTTAGATAACACTTTACCTTTTGTATATATGATGGGAGCATGCAAGTACTATGAAATGTCTTTTAATGAAATTTAATAAAGTTAAGCATGTAGTTATCACAAGTGTGTGCAAAAAATAATGAAAGTGGTTTTTTCACTTTCGAAACTGTTTCCTGTAGATATTCTTTAAATGTCAGTATATCTCTTAATTAGTAGGTTCTTGAACATAGAAATGTGTTTCAGATGTCCTGTTAAGTCTATCTCAGGCATGGAGATAGAGAAAGTGGGACTTGCTGTGCTTTAGAGTAGGGAATATTTATTATCTTATATTTATAGAGCTTCAGTGTGGAGAATTGGCTCTGAACTGAGCTGCTTATAGAGAGAAATATGAAAACAGTAGTCTGAAGATTAGGTAACTATCAACAGCTAATGGATTTTGGATTTTAGATTTGCAAATGGGCTGTGTAGCTTACTTCTTTGAAGAGTATCTGTACATTCTGAAAGTAAAATTCCTGCTTTGTCAAGTGAAGTATTTTACAAATGGTGGTTGTAGAAAATGGAGCAGAACCTGTATTTATCCAGATTTGTACAGTTATTTGTGGAATTAATACTGAACTAAGTTCCCAGTTTATGCCCGTTTGCTCTGGACCATATGGGTATACAGTTCCTTATGAAATGGAAACTTAAGATTGCATACATATGCAACTTACAATATTTACGCTTCGCTTTTTTTTTTTTTTTTTTTTTTTTTTCCAGAATACCCTTTGAATCCTAAATCTAGATCTCAGAGAATGCTGGCCATTAAAAAGGGCAATACAAAAGAACTGCAGATACCAAGATTCCAAGTAGTAGCAAGTCTTAATTCACAGCCAGTACAGAATGGAACTGCCACAAAAATTTATAAAGGATTAGTCCCTAAGCCTGTCACTCCATCTGCTAAGGTGAGTCTTAGATACCAGTGACATGAACAGCATGCTGAAAAGAATCATGGTATAATTTTGAATGTGCTTATTTCACCCCTTCGAGAATTGTCCCTGGAGTGCTTTCAATTCCTGCTAAGTGCAGCACACAGCAAAAGTGAACAGAAACAACCTTTAATTGTTTTTCTTCGTAAATTATACTGTAATTGGACCTTCCTTTGTTTATTATTTGCCTGTTTTAAGAAATGCAAGAGCATTGTCTCTGAGGACTGTTTCTGAGGATATCCTATTGACTAACTCCTTGAAGAGCTGGAAGTTTCCTTTTCAGAAGTTCAAGGTCCTGACTGTGCTTTTTGAGTGAGTTCTGACCTTTAGGAACATGAATTCTACCAGTGCATCGTCACTGCCACCCAGGCTGCCTCCAATCTTGAGATCCCTCATGAGCTCATTTTCCACACCAGATCAAGTGTTGCTTCCCCTCTGGTGGGGGTGTCTACTCCCTGCCTCAGGAAGTTGTCATCAAGGCACTCCAAGAGCCTCCTGAATTTGTCTGCTGCTTGCTGTATCACTTTTCCAGCAAATGTTGGGATGGTTGAAGTCTCCCAGCAGGACAAGAGCCTGGGAACGTGATGCTTCTTGTAGTTGGAGTAGGAATGCTTCATCAAGTTTCCTCTCGATAGAGTGACCTGTAGTAGACTCCCAACCACAAGGTTTCCGTTGTTGCCTTGATTTCTAATTACTACCCATAAGCTTTCAGCATGCTTGTGGTTATTCTTTAGGGATATCTCATCACATTCAATCCATTTCTTAACATACAGGGCAACTCCTCCACCCCTCTTTCCTCTTCTGTCCCTTCTGAATAGCTTATATCTATCAATAGCTACACTCCAGTCATATGATTCATCCCACCATGTTTCAGTAATGGCCACTATGTCATAGTCTTCTAGTAGTATGGTGGCTTCCAACTCCTCTTGTTAGTTGCCCAAGGTTTGTGCATTATGTAGAAGCACCTCAGCTGGGCCATTGGCTGTATCATCTTTCCAGGGAAACACCCCTTTATTCCATTAATGTGTTTCCCTGATGCTTCCCTGTTAGCAGCTACTACCTGAAAGGGATCTGGGTCATCTCTGCAACACTTTTGACTGTATTACTTTGTCCCCTGCATGCTTCTGGGCAGTGCATTGAGAGCCCTTACTAGTCCCGCATTGCTCCCACACTGTTGTGTCCTCCCACAGCTTGCCACGTGGAAACCTGGTGATATTACTCTGGTCCTGCTATGGACCCTTGATGGACACCACTGGTTACGTTTTCCCATCTAGACATCAAGCTGTTGACCACTACTCTCTGGGTGTGACTGTCCAACCAATTTCTTATCTACATAACAGTCCACCCATCAAACCCTTAACTCTCCAACTTAGAAAGGAGGATGTTTTCGGGGATGGTGTCAGAGGCCTTGGCAAAGTCTAGATAGGTAATGTTCACAGCTTGTGTCTTGTCCACTGATGCAGTTACTTCATTGTAGAAAGCCACCAGATTTGTCAGGCAGGACTTTCTCCTGGTAAAGCTGTGTTCACTCTCTTGAATCACCTTCCCTGTCCTCCATGTGCCTTATTCATAGATTCATAGATATTAGGGGTTGGAAGGGACCTAGAAGATCATCTAGTCCAACCCCCCTGTCTTATCCTTCTAGGAGAATCTGTTCCATTATCTTCGCAGGCACAGAGGTGAGGCTGATAGGTCAGTAGTTCTGGGAGATTCCTTTCTACCCTTTTTTAAACAGGGTGTGATGTTTCCCTTCTTCCAGTCGCTAAGGGACCTCACTTGGCTGACATGACTTTTCCAGTATTATGGACAGTGGCTTAGCAACTGCATCAGCCAATTTCTTCAGTACTCTGGGATGCATCTCATTGGGTCCCATGGACTTATGTGTATGTTAAAGTTCCTCAGGTATTCACAAACCTTGTCCTCATTGACTGAGGGACGGATATTTTCATGCTGGTTCCTGTTTTGCAAGTCATTCACTTGAGAGCTGTGAGAAGTTGCCTTTGAAAACTGAAGCAAAAAAAATAGTCAGGACCTTGGCCTTCTCCTTGACCGTTGTTACTAACTCACCATTGTTTTATCTCAGGGAGGGTATGCCTTCTTTGACCTTTCTCTTCTGGTTTATGTACCTGTAGAAGCCCTTCTTTTTCTTTTCATCTCTTAACCAAGTTTAGCTCCAGCTGCGCCTTGGTCTTCCTCACCTCTTCTCTACACAAGTGGAATATATGTCCCTGCTTCCGCTGCCTGTGCAGTCTCGTCTTTTAGTTTGACCAGCAGGTCTCCACTTAACCATGCTAGTCTCTTTCCTTCCCTACCTGATTTCCTACTGGGAATCAAGAGTTCTTGCACTGTATTAAAAGAGCATGTTTAAAGGTCTGCCAGCTCTGCTCCCTTGTCTCTAAGGTCTGTTTCCCAGGGAGTCTTACTAACTCCTTGAAGTGCTGGAGGTTTGCTTTCTTAATATGTAGGGTCCTGACTTTCCTTTTCATCTCCCTTATACCCCTTAGGACAGTGAAAGACACTAATATGTGATCACTGCAGCCCAGGCTGCCTCCTATATCGATGTCCCTGATGAATTCACCAGCATTTGTGACCATCAGGTCTAGTGTTGCATCCTCTCAGGTAGGGGTATCTGTTTCCTGCCTTAGGAATGTGTCATCTAGGCGCTCCAAGAGTCTCCTGGATTGCCTACAGTTTGCCATGCAATTTTTCGAACATATATCAGCATGGTTGAAATGCCCGATTAGGTTGAGCTCCTGAGAGCACAGTGTCTCCTGGATCTGGAGTAAGAGGCTTTATTGATTGGTTGGCCTGTAGTAGACACCAACCACAAGGTTTGTTTTTCATTTTGATCCCTGATTTTTACCCATAAGCTCTCAAACTTCTCATGGCTGTTCTTAAGGCTCTTAATAGTCTGTGAGTTTCTTAACATAGAGGGCAACATTGCCACCCCTCCTTCCACTCCTGTCCTTCCTGAATAGTTCGTAGCCATCAATAGCCACAGTCTGCTCATAGGATTTGTCCCACCAAGTTTCAGTAATGGCCACTATGTAGTAGCCTTCCGGCAGCATGGCAGCTTCCAGTTCTTCCTGTTTGTTGCTCAGGCCGCATACATTGATGTAGAGGCACTTCAGCTGGGAGACGTTATCATAGAGGGACATCCCTTTAGTCCCGGAGGGTATTCCCTGACTACTATCCTGTTGTTCTCCCATACCTCTAACCCTGGCATGTTGTCCTGTTATTTATCACTCATTACCACCCCTTCCCTCCTGCACATCTAGTTTAAAGCCCTGTGAATCAGCCCTGCTATCTTTTGGGAAAGGATCCTCTTCCCTGTTTGAGACAAGTCTCTCCCTTTTGATACTAGCATGTCTTGAGTTTTGTTTTCCTGATCTCAGGGATTTTTCTGTGCTGCAAGAGCATATGATGGAATTGTTCTTAACTATATAGCATTCTACATTAACAAAAATACAAAAATTACCTAAAAGTGTAAACAGTATTTGTCAATAAATGAATTGGTTATAAACATTCTCTTTTCCACAGGAAAACAGGTGTTTGCACTGAATAGCAGTAATAGTTATGATTTTATTTTACTTAAATTTTCTGAAGATTCCTGAAACTAATCCTGTAGTTAATGACTCTTTAAATTTCTGTTTAAAATGCTTAGCCTGCACAGTGGAAAAGACAAGCAAAAGAAAGTAAACTTGGGAATCCATTTCCTCATGAATCTGCGTATGGCGTTGGCAATTTCAGTCCTTTCAAATCAACTACCAAGGCCTTTACTGAATCACAAAATACAGTGGAAAAGGTAAAGCAATGTCTGCAGTTATCAAATTTGCAAAACATTTAATTTGATGAGATGGGATCAGTAAGTTTTATGCATAATTGTATTATATAAGGTTTTTTGGAAGTTAATGTGTGGGAAGTATGGAAGGGACATCAGTGATCTTTAATTATGGCATAATTTGCTTTGTATGTTTGATTTGGGAAAATGTGGTGCCTTAGGAAGTATAACCTGTTAGGTTTCAGCTTCAAAACTGCTAATGGTATGATACACTGCAGAAGATTCACTGTTAGTTACCAGTGCTCCATAAACCTGAATTTCTTCTTTTGATGTTTTTGTGAAACATGAAGCTAGAGGTTGCAGGCAGTTGGGTTTGGGTTTTTTTTTGTCTTTCAGAGTTTTCTAAATGAATAATATTCTTTCTTTTTCTGACTTACTGCATTAGTATAATCAGTCAAATTCTTCATCTCCTGTTAACAAAGTTTGTCAGCCTCGTTTAACAAAATCAACAAGAATACAGACTGATGAGAAAAGTGAATTTTTGAATGCACTGAAACAACACAGAGTAGAAGAGGAGCATGAAGATGAGAATCGCGATGGACAAGAGCAGGTAGTTTTTGTTGATACCTATGTAAATCCAGCAGTAGTATTTTTCAGAGGGACCATATATGACTTTTTGTTTTGTCATAAATAGCTGTTAAGTCATAACCTTGGATCTCTAAATGAAAAAAAATAATTATATGTTACAGAATCACAGAATCACAGAATGTTGGGGAAGCTATTCCAGTGCTTTACAAACTTTTCTCTGATTAAATTGTCCTGATATCCAATGTAAACCTCCGCTGGTGTAACTTTAGGGTTTTCCCTCTTGTCCTATTTGCTTGTTACTTGGAAGAAAAGACCCCACCTCACTGCAGTCTCCTTTCAGATGATTGTAGAGAGCAATAATGTAACCCCCAATCCTCCTTTTCTCCAGGCTAAACAAGCCCAGCTCTCTCAGCTGCTCCTTGTGAGACATTCTCAAGACCTCTCACCAGCTTCATTGCTTTTCTTTAGACACACTCCATCACCTCAATGTCCCTCTTGTAGTGAGAGAGCAAAAACTGAACATAGTATTCGAGATGCAGTCTCACCAGTGCCAAATACAGGGGCACAATTACATTCCTAGTCCTCCTTGCCACACTGATTTTGATACAGGCCAGGATGCTGTTTGCCTTCTTGACTACTTGGGCACACTGCTGGCTCATGTTCATTTGGCTGTTGACCAGCACCCCCAAGATGTTCCCACTGGGCAGCTTTCCAGCCACGCCTCCCCAGGCCTGTAGCATTGCATGGGGTTATTGTGACCCAAATGCAGTACATGGCACTTGGCCTTGTTGAATATCACACTACTGACTTTGGCCCATTGGTCCAGTCTGTCTGTATCCCTCTGTAGAGCCTTTCTACCTTCATGCAGATCGACACTTCTGCCCAACTTGGTTTTATCTGCCAACTTAGTGATGGTACCCTTGGTCCCCTATTCCAGATATGAAACAGAAACAGTCCCCAATACTGAGCCCTGAAGAACACCATTTGTGACTGACTGCCAACTGAATTTAACTCCATTCACCACCACTCTATGGGCCTGGCCATACAGCCAGTGTTTTACCCAGTGAACAGTATGCCTGTGCTAAGCATGAGCACCCAGCTTCCCCAGGAGAATGCTGTGGGGAACAATGTCAAAGGCTTTACTGAAGTGTAAATAGACAATATCCAGTCTTTCATCCACAGAGCATGTCACCTTGTCATAGAGAGAGATCAGGTTAGGCAAGCAGGACCTGCTTTTCATAAGCCTGTGCTGACAGGGCCTGATACCTGGTTATTCTGTATGTGCTGAATGATGATGACCTGCTCCATAACTTTTCTAAGTGCTGAGGTCAGACCAGCAGCCCTGTAGTTTCACGTATTCCTTCTTCTTGCCCATTCTATAAATGGGCATCATATTTGCTAATGTGATGTGATCTCCAGTTAACTGGGATCTCCCCGGCTAGCCAGGAATGCTGCTAAACAATGGAAAATAGATTAATGACCACTTTTGCCAGCTCACTCAGTACCCTCGTATCCAGACACATAGACTTGTGGAAAGCAGTGTGTAATACCTTGGCTATTTGTTATCCTACAAAACAATTAATGGAAAACCTTACTTCTGCTTCTCAAATAATTTATTTTTTAATTAGAGTGTTTAGATAGCCAGAAGTTCTCTATTCTTGGTCTAATCATACTAGTAATAGCAATAGGGGGATCTGGGTAATGATAGACTGGTCAGCCTCACCTCTATCCTTGGAAAGGTGCTGCCTCTAAGCATATCAAGGATGAGGGACATTAGCTCTAATCACAGAATGTTAGGGATTGGAAGGGACCTAGAAGATCATCTATTCCAGACCCCCTCCCAGAGCAGGATCACCTAGACTAAGTCTCCCAGGAACACATCCAGGTGGGCCTTGAATGTCTCTAAAGAAGGAGACTCCAAAAATTCCCTGGGCAGCCCGTTCCAGAGCTCTGTCACCCTCACTGTGAAAAAGTTTTTCCTAAAACTTTATCCTAAACCTCTTGTGTCCCAACTTGCACCCATTGCCTCTTGTCCTGTCACTGGATGACATTGAGAAGAGTCTGGCTCCATCCTCCCTGCACTCACCTTTAACATATTGATAGACAGGGATGAGGTCCCCTCTCAGTCTCCTCTTCTCCAGGCTAAAGAGCCCCAGCTCTCTCAGCCTCTCCTCAGAAGGGAGAT
>JAOEGS010013130.1:108048-133426 GCA_025447755.1 Corythornis vintsioides | reverse complement strand
TTTAGAAGTATTCCCCAGGTGGCCACAAAGCATGGGCTGTGCTCCAAGCATCCACATCTCTGACAGCAGAGTGGTCTATCACAGTAGCAAAGAGTCCGAGGAGTGCAATTCCCCTCACCAGACCAACACCACCATGTCTCAGCAGCAGCAAGGCAACCCCGTCCCGGGATTATTCATTAAATCCTCCAACACATCCACTTATAAGGTGAGGACTAATTCCTCTAAGAAAGACAAGAGGGAGAACAGCCAGAGCATGGAGGCAGAGACCCAGACCAGCAGATCCAGTGTGAAGGTAAAGAAGGTGCTGAACACAAGTGCTGGTTTGTCCCAGAGCAGGGTCGGCTGGATCGGTTTCACCCCAGGAGCCCTCCCTGCTGCAGCCGTACGTTGTGGGAGAGCTTTTCCTGGCTTCATTTTCATGTCTAAACTGATCAGTCTCTTGAAAGGACTGTATGGATGCAGCCCAGCCTGCCTCTTCATTCCCCAGAGCGGGTTGTCCTAAGGCCGGGAAGGAGAGCGCTGGGGTTGTCCGTCTGTCCGGCCGCACTGGGACTCTGCGGTGCTAACTCCTGCCTTCTCCCATGGCTGTTTGTCGTGCAGGGAGGGGGGTGTTTGTGCCTGTCTGCTTTTGGAGGGAGGCAAATGGCAGTCTGCAGCGATCTGCTTGCTGGGCTGAGCCGTTTGCATAGCTCTGCCATTCAGAAAGTTGAGGGCGACAGCGGGTTTTGCTCTGGGTGCTGATTTACATGCACAACTTGTTGACCTTGTCTGTTGCTGCAAATCGGGTCTTTTTTGGAGGTGTTTTTGCATGTGTGTTAGCATGCATGCTTTTCTGTAGGGATAAAGCACGAGGCTGTATGAAGTCGACAGATGCATAGCGAAAAAAATGGTAATTTGTGATTTTTGTTGGTTTTAAAGTGAGCTGGTGGTGTGGAGTTCTTGCTTGTCTACGTACTTTCTACTGATGGCCTGTTTGGTTATGGCTTCTACTTTATTTGCTTATGGGTTATATTTTAGTTCCTAATGCTGTAGGTTTTGATGATTCCATATCGTTGCTTTTTTGGAAGGCAAAGTGTCTCTATTTCATAAAAATGAGTAATTGCAAATAGATATTAAAAAAACCCCATCAAATTGTAGGGAGCCAGGGGATATTGTATGGCACGGCTGATCTGCACTGTGCTGCTGTGATAAGAACTGAGATACACATGCTGTAAATATAAGATACAGGCTTGAGATGCAGGCAAGAACTAGGTAAGTGTCCAGTGTTTTGCAGGCTCACAGAAACGGAATGATTTGTAGTTTTCTTAGGATTTTTTACGTGCTCGTTAAGACGGCTTCTAGAGTATTGACCTGGAATAATTTTCTTAGTACTGTGGGTGATTTTGTTTTTCTCAAGATTTAGTAATCACAGTTTATAGGAGTTGTAAAAAACCTCTAGAAAATAAGAAGATGCTTTGTGAGTTGGATGAGGAATTAACAATACCTAAGGCAGAACATGAAGCTGAATGTTAAATTGAATTTAATACAAACTACATTTTTGTGTTAATAATACTGTGCAGGAAGCTGAACTTTATAGCCCTGTTCTCACATAAGAGACATGCTTAGGGCATATTTAACATGGTAACCACAGCAAGGAAACTGAAGTTGTCATCAGAATCCTGACAATTGTTTTAATACCTATGTTTTTAATTGTGGTTATAATTGCGTATTACAAAATCTAAACAAAAAATATTCTTCAAGTTTATGTTTTGTGAATTTATTTCTTTGTGCTTGCTAATGGGGAAAAAAAAACAAACCCAAACACTCCAAAACCTGTGTCCAGAAGCCTGCATGGGAAGCAGTCTTAGTTTTATTAAATTTTGTTGTTGGATTTCAAGAACTTTGGAAAAATTCTTGTGACTAGGTTCGGATAATTTAGGCAGATGCTATACAGTTGATGTTGTTGATAATCTCATGGCAATCATTCTGATTTTTATCAGTCATATTTTCTGCCCTTGTCACCACTGTAAGCACATTAATGTGAAACACTGGTTTTGAGAAAGGAGAATACAAAAATCTGTTGGACACATCACTTCTGCTTGATTTTCATGTGCAGAATCTTGGCTTTTTAATTACGGAGCAGCGTGGTATTTCATTCTTTGCTTCTATCATGAGTGTGTGTAGTGTGATCAAGTTTACAGTTCTTGTGCTAGATAACTAGGCTGTCTCAGACTGTGCTGGGCAGAGGGCTGCCCTATCACCGGAGAGCAGTTTTCACAGCACAGTGAGTTTGTTAGAAAAGCAAGTGTGAGAAGGTTGCAGATAAGGGACAGAAGCCTGAAGGAGCACTGGGCAGGATGTTGTGCTGGTTGGGAGTTGAAAGGCTCTTTTGATTTGAGGAAGAACTGTAAGAATCAGGATGCTGCTGGGCACTGTTGCTGTTCTTCAGAGCATGCCACAAACCTTCTGTGCTGTGGCCAGTGGTGGTATCATCAGCAGTTGTGTTAATAGCCAGTAACCTGCCCAGATGGTGTTTTCACTTGGTTTCAGGGCATTTTAATTGAAATTCATTCACATTCTTTTGTTTGTGCAGATTAAAGCCAAGCAACTCCTATGTGAGAGCTAAGAACAAAACCTGGCCCGTGTGTAGGTCTCATATTTTCACAACATTATCAGTTTATTAAAATATGTGTAACAGGTAGTGAAAGAACTTTGAGTCTGCTTGTTAGCTGTAATACACATTTTTCAAGCCAGAAGAAGAAATAATCCATGCTAACTGTAAAATGGCATTATACACACTGGTAAATAGGCCTCAGACTTTTTCTGGCTTTATGTCTTGCTAAACCTTTTGCCTGGTCACATAGCAGAGGATCATTTGTTGGATGTGCACTGTGTTTTGTGATGTGCCTCAGTTTACAGGCTGTGCCTAAAAAAGTTACCTGATTTTTCCTAAGATGGAAGAACCTAAGTGTATTCATACCACATTTATAGAGCAGTCCTGAAAATGTGTGTGTGCAGGGGGAAATGCCTGTTTCTGGTATGTGTGAGTATGGTGCTAGCACATGAGAAATGGAACAGCCCTTTTTAATCAGTCTTATTTGGTCTTGGTGCCTGTATCTCCCTCCTTAATTAGTCATTTCATACATGGGTTTAATATGAAAATTTATGGGCAACTTGGAATAAGTGCCATACCTGAAAAGCAAACCAGCCATGAAACCCCTTCCATTAATTTTTGGTATATTGACTCCACAGTTTAAACTCTGTACTTTTCCCAGTTAAAGTTGGGCAAGACTCAATGCAGTAACAGTGAGTGAAGTTTGATTATCCAGTAATAATTAAGAATATCAAATTACACTTACCCAGTACTGTGGCAAAGGAGAGTTTTCTTGATCTATGTATTTTATTTTTTTTTAGCTCTAAAAATCTCAAGAAAGTGGAATCAGAGTTGTGATAGTCTGGCTTTTTCATACATTTTAGTTATTAATTTATTCTTCAGTGTTGAATTTGTGATAAAGTTACTTGGCTATGTAGAAATTTGTTTAAATGCCTTTAGAATAATATGTGTGTTTAATCTATAATGTAAGTGGAGTAAATTCTGGAATGGTGTAAGGACTTAATGGACATGTATTGAAAATCTACTTGATTCTTCACAGGCATATGCTGTCCCAACATCATGTGTGTGTCACTGCTCTGTACTGCACCCATATATCCATGGCACATCTGATTTTGCTCTGTCATTCTTTTACGTATGTGAGATTTCCTTCCTCTTCTCTTGTGTAACTCTCCTTGTCATTTATATTTAATGCAGAAATATGTGCATTTGGGTACTGGAGGATCAGAGAGTAAATCCAAGCTTCCTTTATTCTAAATTAAAAGTAGTCTTAAGCCAGCAAGGCTACATGTGAAATAGCCTCTTGATTTATCAGCTAATACAGCCAGTAAGTTTTCATTCAAACCCTGTGAAACTGCCTGAGAATTTTACAGTCACTGCAAACCAGGGCTTACATAATTCAGCATGTTAGGAGGCAGTATCTTAAACCTGTACCTGCAGTGCTGAAGTGGATTTAATTTCAGCAGTTAACAGCACATTATTTAATCCGTTGAGCTGTCTGCTCTTTTCCTGTCTGGTAACTCCTTCCCCTTGGAACACACAACTCTCCCTCCCTTTGAAACTCCCACACCAACCATCCCTGCTTCCACTGAGCCCATCCACCCTCTCTTGATTCCTCCCTGTTCCCACTGAAACTGTCCTCAGTCCTTTTCCTGACAAACCTCCCATTTTACCATTTCCCTCCCACTTCCACTGACGTCAGCTCTCCTGTCCAGGGCTCCTTGCTCCCACTGAGAGTATCCTTCCCACACCGAGTTACACAAACTTTTCTCAAGCTTGACAACTCCAGGGCTGATGATTTTTTTAGGCTGTTGTTGCAGGGCACGAAGATTTCTCTCCAGGGATTGGGATTTTGATTTTTAAATGGTGTGAACCAAACTGGTGTAGTGACATGTGAAATGGCTTCATGTTTTTTTTTTTTTTATCTTTACTTTAAAATTTCCTGATGTTTGCAATGTGATCTGGCAAAAACCAAACTGTAAATTGCTCCCAGCATATAGATTTCTACTAGGCTAAGATAGCATAAGCTGTTTGCAATTTTTAAGGCACTATTATTGGTAACTCTCCTGGTTGTGCAAAATGTGTGGCTGCATCTGAGGGCAGTTCCTTGCATGGCTGAGCAGAGCAGGGTTAGACTGAATTTTTGGAGTACTTACTGTTAGTAAAAACCTCACTGAAATCTTTTTCAGCTGTAAATTAATCTGCCAGACATGAAGCACTGACTTCTATGATTCTATGATTCTCCCTGCTCTTTGCACTGTTCTTCCCTGCCCCTGAGCTGAGCTTACTTTGTGACTTTTGCCTGGGCATTTTCAATAATTTCTAAACTTTCCTGCCACCTGAATGTGTCAATAGAGGAAATATTAAAAACAAGCCTCTGTATCTACAGTTCTAGGTGTTTATTTTACTGTATTTTACCTTTTGTATTCTTAATTGCATAGCTCACATTGAAGTGCAAGTATATCCACAGTGAGAAAGTTTCTAGTCCCAGAATAAGTATATCCCAGTATAAACCAGGCAGAAGAATGGGATGTGATACACTTAGTAGTTCTCCCTCCCATTCTACCATTCCCAGTGTTATGTGCTGTGAAATTCCAGTGCAAGTTACCAGCATTGCCTTGCTCTTCAAGATGCCAGTAGTTAAGATTTTACATCCAACATGTGAAGTCAAATATAAATTAAAGATATGAAATGGTTGCACCCACTGGCAGATACTTAACATGCAAAAAAATTAAGATTAGGAGATACAACCTATGTGAGTATAAAAATCTCTCATGAAGGAAGTTGCTCATAGTTCATTTGAAACTGAGGAAAGGTAGTGTTTGGAAATAGTTTGCTTCTGTTACTTCATCTTTTAATATCTGTTCCTCATGTTCAAGCAAATGTCCATGTCAAGGAAACGAGAGGTATTTGAATGAGGATTATTTTTAACAATTATTGCAGTTGTTGCCACTACCAACAGTGATAAATTTCTGTTTTACTTGAGTTATAATTATATGAACCTCTGTTTCCCTCTCGTGGCTATCACCTTGAGAAGGGACTCCAGCATTGAGGTTTTTTCAAGAGTAGTGACAACATGCTGAAAATATTCCACTTTTTCAGCAATTGGAATGCTAACTGTGTTCAAAAGAGTTCTCCAAGAGGAAATAAATATTTAGAGATATGGACAGCTGAGGGTTTTTATTACCTTTCAGCAAAAGGTGAAAGTAACCTAAAGAAAAGATGGTAAGGAGCAAATTGGCCCCAAGGTAAAATAGTTTCAATACAGGCTTTATGTAAGTTGTCATTTTGTCAGGGGACCACAGAAGCACCTGCAGTCACAGGAGAACAATTTAGCATTGTGATTTATTTTGGTGCTGTGTCATAATATAATGTGCCCACACTGTCAACTGCTTTACCACCCGTGGATGAGAAGAAAACATTGTCAGTGGTATTTCTGAGGTTGCCAGTGGAGGGTGTTTTCTTGTCCAAAGTGCAGTTTTCCATGTGAATTGCAGTATTTTAGAAGTCAGACCCATTCATCCAGTAGAGGTTCACTAGGAATTTGCTTGGCCCTGTGACATTCTACACATTGTTGTCCATCCACTGGATAAAATAATTAGGTATCTTGATTTAACCATAATTTCAACTGGCATAGGATGACCAGATGCCAATGGAATGGCTTTGACGTGCATGACATACTGAATAGTTTTATTGCCTGCAGTCAGATTGTGAAGGTTTCAAAGGCATCAAGGGAGTGATGTTGGTAAAACCCTCTGCTTTACAAAAAGATTTCAGCATCCCCACCCCCTTTTACACCCTTATTTAAAATCCCTGTTAAGGCCAAAATGTCATGAATGATGTCAGTACACATGTTGTGGAATTAAATAGCCAGGTCTCATTTGTGCATTCTTCCAGACCATCCCTTTTTAGGATGTGTTGAACTGTTGGCCTCAAATCAAACTCCCAGGCCCTTTTCCCTGTGAAATCTCTGCATCTCTACTGTACAGAAAGTAAAAAGCTTGGCATTCTGTAAACCATCTCCCTCAGGTATGGCTTTGTTTCTGGAGAAAGGACAAGGGCTAGGACCTACTTTTTGACGTGGAACTGTAATGATGTGAGTTGATTGTGGTTGACAAATTGTGGTTTTTGATAGTGTTTTGAATGTTTAAAGGTAGCTTGTATATATGTAGACACATAATGCCCTTGCAGAGCAGAAGAACTTGGAATAAAAAAGGAATAATCATGATTTTAAAAAGCAGTTTTGGGGAGAAAATAGTGTTTCTAATTAAAAATACCCTGGTGCTGGTACAAAGGACTCTAGCATTCCCATCTTTGCTTAGAGAAGGTGGAAATACTGCTTTTGGTTTTGCTACTTTATTACATGGTAGGCAGTTTTTGAGCACTAGATATCTAGAAATTAGGATCATCTATTTTTTTTAATATAAAGGCAATCTCCTTATTGGCCAGATACATTTTTCATTCCTGAGTGAACTAAATAGTTACTATTTCCAGGAATTTTTTTAATAGATCAGGATAGAAATTGATCTGTTAAATTTTTTAAAAAAAAAAAAAAAGTTGTGTCTGGTTCTTTATTGGAAATAAAGTAGAATTATTTTTCACATTAATTTAAGTCTCATGGGAAACTTCCAACATTTTATCTGCCTGAAAAGATCAAACATTTTCAAGAAAGAAGTATCTTCCTTTGTGAAGTAGACATTTTACATAGTGACACCAACAGATTTCTGATATTGCAAAGGGAAAAGTGGTAACTTTGAAATCTTTTCATTGTTTTTTTAGATTTCCCAGTTTCCTAAGTAAATCCATACAAAGAAAACACAGAATCACTGGGCAAATATGAAAGAATGACATCCTCTACTTCCCATTGTTTTTAACTTTGAGTTAGCAATGACCTTTAGCTCCCTGCTGGGATGTGGTGGAAACTTTTGAGGCCCCATCTTACTTGCCACTAAAAGACAATGTATTTTGAAAGTTACACATTTACCATCACTTTCTGTCTTTCAGTTTGAAGTTCTGTTATCTCTAATAAAATTTAATCAAATACACTCAGTAACCAGTCATTACAGTACATCTTCTTTAGAAGGATCTTGTTTGAAAAAAACTATGTTAATGGTTTAATTAAAGCACAAGAAAATAAACTTAAACCTCATTGAATGCAGTCTTCCTGTATTTAGGAGTATCTGAATTTATATAACAGATGATGTTCCTTGTTCATACTGAATTGTCAGGATTGTGTCTCTTCTGACACTGAAGTGTAGAACTCTGGTTTACAGTGGTTTTAATTCCAAGTTTTGAAATGCCCAAGTGTATCCATGTGATGGGTGGATAGGCCAAGATCAGTGTTCAGCCACAATAACTGAGTTTGCAGTATTTATTTGGAATACTATCTACTAGGGTTTGGGTTGGTTTGGGCTTTTTTAAGGTTTCTAAGGTGGTTTTGGTTATTTATTTTTTTTTTGTCTCATAAAAGTTTGGTGAGAAATTCCACAACTGGTTGAGGACAACCACACCTGCTTGGGTAACTTGAAGCAGAAGTGACTTGCTGTGCACACTGCTGCAGTTGAACTGCCTGGTGAAATTGCACTTTTCCATGAGCTAGTGGCAAAGTTCTTAACATTTTCATAACAGCCAGAATTCGATCTCTGGTCTGTGAGCAAAACCTAACTGGCTTCTCTGAAGTGCAACTAGGATATCAGTCCTTATGGCTGGGGCCCATGTTTCACGATTGCTTAATCCAGAACTAATGCAAAAAAACTACCAAAACTGATAGTATATTATTAACTGTCTAATGATGAGAGGACTTGAATAGCAATTACACCTATTTATTTTTCCTTGCTGCCATATAATATATGTAATATAAAGATATTTTAGTTTTTTACACCTTTAAACTTGGTTGCTGAGTTGATATTTGGAAAAAAAAAAAAAGAGTACTCTTGACTGGAGTTTTTGAACTGAGGATGAGGATTACTTTCAGAACCACTGTTTGCATGTACATACCACTGAAACACCATCAGTGTGGATTATTTGTGTTTGCAAATATTTTTGTTTCTACAAATACTGTTGCAGGCACCAGCACCAGCTGATGGAAGTGTTCAAAAGAAAGCAAGGGAGATGAATTGTAACCAAATAGGGGTTTGCATTTTGAAGACAACTTCATGACCAGAGAAGCTAATGCTTTTTTTTTTTCATACATAAAGCAGAATATCCTGCAGATGAAAAAGTGCTGAGGATAAGACTGATGTTTTAGAGGAATGAAATATTTAAAGCCAGGCAAAGAGGGGTTTGCAAACCTAAGCAGCTTTTGTTTTGTTAATGACTGCACTGGGAGGAAGAGAAGTCCTGTGAACTCGGACACTGTTAAAATCCCTGCTTCCAGTGGTGCTGCTGGAACTTGTAGCATTTGTTTTGTCTCTTGCCGTTGAAGTGATCTGCTCCCTACCAAATTTCACATAAAAAGGCTGTTCTGCTCATATTGCCACTTAGCATATATATTCTCTGTCCTTGTTCCTTTCTATTTAATGCACGGAGCTGAGATCTGTCGGGAGAGCAGTCAGGCCAAATTCAGTCACGGCATCTAAGCCTAGCAAGGATACTTCTTCCCTCAGTCAATAATCTGATATTTTACCTTTACCAAGTATTCAGCTGCTCCAAAGCAGAACACTTTTTAGGAAGACTTTATGGTTTTTGAAATATACTTGCAGGTTACAGATGTTTAAAATAATGGAATCATGAAATGGTAGGGCTTGGAAGGGATCAGGGTCACCCAGGGCAGGCCACACAGGAACAGATCTAGGTGGGTGTTGAAAGTCTCTAGAGCAGGAGACTCCACAGCCTCTCTGGGCAGCCTTGGCCAGGCTCTGGCACCCTCACAGGGAAGAAGTTTTTCCTCATGTTGAGGTGAACTTCCCATGCTCCAGTTTGTGTCCAGGCTTTGGTGAGAAGGGCCTAGACAGGGAATGGTTTTGTCTGCAGGTTGCATAAATCTCAGTTGTTTCCCCAGGAATCTTGATGTAGTTAAGGAAGAGTGATTTGTCCTAAAAAGTTGAACATCTTCCTACTTTTTTTTCCCTCGTCAGTTGGAGCAGGGACACTGTCTCCCTCAGTCAGCTGTTTCCTCAAGTGTGTGTTTAGCAGCAAGGCCATGTGGTTTCTTGCCCTTTCTCCACAGATGACCTGCAAAGAAGAGCTGCCATCCCCCCTCAGGAAACCTGATGCTTTTGGTCAGTGGCCCTTTACATTTTTTCCCCAGCTGACTGATCAGAGAAGTACCAGGTTGCTTCCACTTGTTGGGATTCCCTGTGCCAGTGCTGGCCCCTTTGAGGATAAAAGCAGGAGGGAAGGGTTCAGCTGAAAGCAGAGCAGCACTAACCTGGCTGTGGTCAATCGCTTTGGCTGCTCCAAGATCTAGTTGCCCCTTGCCCCTGTAACAGTGTACTTGCTAACAGTAAATACACATGTGAAATACTGCCTGGGAATCTTTGAATGCTCACTACTGTTTGCTTCTGCCTCTTTGTAAGAGTTACAGGGACCTGTAAAGTTGGTTATTTTCCCCTTTTGCCTCCATTTTGCAGAGAGGTTGATGTGGGTGAAGGACTTAGCATGTGTTTCATCATCTTTCCCAACATTGTGAGATCCTAAGCCAGCAAGTAGAATTTCTAGGAGATTTTCCTTAAAGGAGGGGGCCTCTACAGCCTGCTCTAAAATAGTTTAATGCTCTTTAAAGTAAACCAACATGTAGAGGGCAAAGCATGACAGAGGATTGCCAGGGAAAGTGATTATGGCTGACAGCACTGTACCTCTGCTGATGCTGGGTGCTCCAGGGGGTCTTCATGGCCTCAAGAGTCTGAGTTAGGTTTGGGAAACCTTGACCTGTGTACTGAGGAATGAACAGGGGTAATGGTTTCTTTAAGCACAAGCTCTTGAACCCAGATTAATTGGGTGCCAATACTCAGTTTGATTACTACAGATGTTTTTGTCCTAGATATACATGAGCAACCTGTCCAGCAGAATATGTATGTACAGAATGTTTGCCAATTAGCTTGCAGTTAATTTAAACAGAATACAACCCCCTCACTTGGTATACCCTAAAGTATTATCTTAATCTAGCTCAGACAGAGGTTTTAACATGTGCTAACCTGGTCAGGGTCCAGGAAGGACAGTGGTAATGTGTTGAACTGCTTCATTCAAAGCCATGAACAACAAGGATGGAAATATATTTAAGGAATACAGAGCAGATTGGTCTTCATGGTGCTCTCTGAGGTTGTCTGCCTTCATCTGAGCAGGACAAACTGCCCAGATGGTGGCTGCCATGTCAACGCATCCATCTGCAGCAGTCAGTTCTGTGTGCTGAGAGCTTGGACCTTCACAAGGTTTCCTTAGGAGGCTCTCCTTCCTCTCTCCAAATCACAGATGTCTTTCTAGAGCTCGGGCTATCTTAAGGAACCAACCCTGACTCTTCTCAATTGCTTATGCTTCTTAACTCTCTAAAAATAGAAAAAATGAAGGAGCTCCCCAACATGCTGGGACAGCCAGGGGGCTTTCTTTAAAGACTTTGTGACTATCTCTTCTCTTTGCTCTATCTCTTATCACATGAGCTCTTAATTTCTCGGTTAGGAAGAGTACACAGTACTTCCCTACAGTGCATAGCTGGGCACTTTCAGAGCCTGCTTCTTCACACAACATTTTTGAAAGATGAATGTTAACTAAACTTGGCTTAATTAAGATGACAATTTCACAGCTATTTTGAACAGCTCATTAACTGCAGGCTACAGCTTCTTTGCAGCCAAAGCTCCACAATCCATCACACAGTGAACCTGCTGACAGGAGGGTACAACTTTCAACTCATGCTTCGAGAAATCAGATTTATTACTGCAGTCCTGCTTCTAAAACTAGTGAAGGCCTCTTTTAACAGACACTGAAAATACTTTGTTCTGTAGTATAGTCCCACGGAGGGCTGCCTAGTGCAGATACTACTTCCCATGTTAAAGCCAAGGCTGTTTTACATGTGCTCCCAAGGCTGTTGGAGTGAGGGCAGGTGGCTGTGGCCAGGTTGTCTGGATTGCAGCTCCTGTATGATACTGACTGAAAATCTACAGTATTTTTTTCTTTTTTTTTTTCTGGTAACAGTCACACATATGAAATTCCTTGTTACTCAACTCACTTAAAATTTGAGAACAGTTCATTGTTACATGTTTCTTTAGAAATTAAATTATCTGATTTATTGCTGTGCTTTGTCTTGCTCCTTTTCTCCCCTGATGGCATAGAAAATTCAGGCTCACTGAGAGCTGTTAAAAGACCTGCTGAAGGCGGTGGAGACTGAGCTTGCTGACTGCACTTTAGCTAGCTGGGTTTCTTCAACTTGGCCTTGGAGAAAGAGCAAGTACTGTTTCAAAGGAGTTTGGAAACCTCTGCTGCCCATGAAGTCTGAAAGATCCCATCCTACATAACAGAAACAAATATCTAGGGTCTTAAGTGCTGAGGCATCCTCTTCTCACCTTGTATGAGAGTTCTGCAATAACCTGCTCTTTAATTTGATTTTTTACTGACGTGGCCAGGGTAAAGCCCTGCTCTAATCACAGCAATACTGATACTACACTGCTGTGACAGCAGAGTCCATGCCATTTGAGACTACAGGGATGTAATTTCTTCCACCATAGAAAGTTTTCCTGCATTTCTTGACTTAGGGCATATTTCTGATTTAGGCAAAGCTATGATATGGTCAAGGCCAGGACTGTACAAGGAATGTTACCTAGCCTAGAAATGTTAGGTTTGGATTTTTAATAACATTTTTAACTGGTAAAATCTCTCTTATGAATACAGTGATAGGGGATGGGAAGGGGAAGCATGCTTTGTTAGAAGAGCTTGTTTCATTTGAGGAACTGCTATGAAGTACACCAGCAAAACCAGTTTTGCTAATGTCAGCTCCATTTGCAATGTGAAAGCTTCCCAGGACACTGGTGTTACACCTGTGCCAGGTATACCAAGATCTAAGGGCTGTGGAAGTGAAATAGAAGTAGAGTGAGAACCTGGTACAGGGTCAGCACATGGAGTACTTCTCCTCCTTGTCAAGCGTTGATAGTTTCTGGCAGCTGATGATGCCTTTGCAGCAAGAATCTGTAGCAGTGAGAGCTCCAAGGAACTGTTTTAGCTCTGGATATTGCCATGGCACTGGTGCTTTTGGGGAATTTTTCCTCTTTTGGACAGGTAGATGTACAGGAAACAATTTGGCCAAGGTGTGAAATGGTAATGTGGGTTTTTGCAAACCTTTGGTAAGAAAAGATGGTTTTTTGGTCAGCAAGGCTTTGCAGTTGGACCAGGCAGTAGAACAAACAGAGGGGAACAGTCCTTGAGTTAGGACAAAAAAGTGATTGTTCATGGCCTTTGTCCTCTGTTGCTGTTTGTGCCTTTGCTGTGGGACACTGCTCTTCCCAACGGGCTGCCAGTGTGTGGCTCTGCATTCTGCAGCTTCAGGTTATTAAGGAAAAGTTGAACTCCCAGTTAATTAACTGCATCGTTTAGAACTGATTGAATGTTAATAATTATCTCATGAAAATATTCTAGATTTATGTTTGAGCATGGAACAAATGATGGCTGCATAGGAGATACTGAGTTGCCAGGTGTGGTTTGGTGACAATTTGATGGTCATGCAGAAAGGTTGTCACACCACAGCTGCTTCTGCACCACAGCCACCATTTTGCTGCCTGGTTCTGCCTCACCTTGTTACTTTGGCCTCCGTGGTGGTCTGTAGTTTTTCTTTAACTTTCTTAGTTACACATAGTGGAGGTTCCTTCCAGCATCCCCTTTTCTTCCTTTTGTCATTGTGTTCTTCCTTCAACTGCCATTTTCATGTTTACAACACTCCTATATGCAGGTATCTGGAATTTTTTGGTCACAAATAGAAAGCATCCTCTCCCTGATGAAACTCACTTGGTGCTAGCTTTATTGTTTTCTGAAATGAAATGCTTTTGTTGGGTGAAGGTCTTTGAGGTAGGTGCAGCTTCTTGCCACCCGCTGGCATACAAGACTATCCTAGAAATGATAGAATCTCTTTGTTTGCAAAGAGGCACAGCTAGTAAACAGATTTCTCACTGAAAATCTTTACTTAGTATCCACAGTGTACTCTTAATCATTTGCACCAAGGTCAATAGCCCTTAAAATGCCATTATTATAAATCAATCTGGTATTAGAGTAGTTTCATAAATGTGTACATAAACAAAAAGGGTTTTTTTCTCTAACTCCAGCTAAGATGAAGCAAACTTATTTCTAATCCACCATACTAAAAAAAATATGTTTTAATCAGCTTTCAAAATTTCAGTGCTGTTCCACACTGTTTTCTTCACTGACATTTTAAATTGTAGGTTATGTTCTTGTGTTTCTTAACCAAAAGAAGTAATATTATGGGAAAAAAAGAATATTTGTTTTTCATAGCACAAACCGTAGATAATCAGTTGATGTGTAAAGTACTTAATTGTAGTTTGTGCATGTGAATTTAGGTAGTTAAATCTGAATAGAGGCTGTCATAAATGACATTAAGTATGGACTCCTAGTCTTGTATGATTCAGCTGGGGCTGATACAATTTCATAACAAACATTAGACAGTTTCTGACTATTTTTGTAACCATGTCAGTTCAGATTTTTGCTGTAGAATATCTGCACAAATAGTTGTGATCGAAGTGGCCTTTGATCTGACATGGAAATTGATTTTTCCCCTGGTTAGGGATCTTAAATTGCCTTCCCAAAGTACTGGAGCTCAAGCTAGTTTTGTGACAGCTTTTGGACAAGCTGAAGAAATTGTTGCTTTTTCTCCAGATACCCTCCCAACAACTTCCATAGTTTCAGGGTTTTGTTTTTTTTGCAGGGTCATGTTGATTTTCTCTGATATAATTAACTGCTGTTACATCTTTCAACAACCTTCCCTTTCTCTTTTGCACTTGCAGAGTTGGTGACCATTACAGAGATGACTGAAAAGTGGTCCGTGGTGCCACATTGCCTAGGCCAGGCTGCTCTTGGGCCACCAACTGCTCCTCTTTGGTGTCTTGGGGTGGCATGGGCAGACTGGGAGAGGCCTGACTCACATCTTGATTGCACTGAGGCTGGGGTGAAATTGCATTTAAATGGTGTTAGACAAGGAAACAAGAACAACGTGCTGGACTCCGAGACAAAGCCTCTGGCTTCTGCCTTTGTAGTCATCTTCTGGGGACAAGCTGAAGCTTCAAGGCAATTAAGTTAATGGAAAGGCTGGTTTTGTTAGAGCTGTTCTGAGCTGGTTTTGGCTCCCCTGCTGCCATCTGATATAGCACACCTGAAAACTGGAGGGTGGTCCACACTGCCTTAAGCCTGCTGAAGTCTCTTGGTGCCTTGTTAGAGCTCCAGCCCATGTGCTTGGTGGAGCACAATTGAATGAATCCTGCTGACTTGGAGAACTTGATGCCAAAAACCCACTTTCTGGACTGTTTGAAGTCAGCTGTGTGTCACTGGCTGGAATGGTAATGGTCATCAGGAATATGCCAAACAGCCAAGTGCAGAAATGACAGAAAATAGAGAATAAACTAAAATAATTTCTAGACATTCATAATGTTGCCTTAACAAAGTCTGTAAAGTTAGGCTTAGCATAAAAATATGCTAGTGTATATTGGTATAGTATATTTATCTAGGCTCAAGATAGGTTTGCATGTTGTGGGGAAAGCTGCTCAATCTCAGCAGTCATTTCTTTTACACTTAATCTTCCAGTTCAGGCTATGAAAGTAAACCTAAAATCCAATTATTGTGTGTATATTTTATTATCTTATTATTTAATTTTTTTTCTTTCTTTTTTTATAGCATCTTTCTAAAATGTCTTGCTCTCTATAAACAGTAGGTTTCAAGTTTTGAAGCTCATGACAGTGTTCAATAGATTGTGCATTCATTGCCTTTTGCAGGGTAAACACCCTCCTACCAAAAACTAACCAAGCTCAGTCTCTGTGCTATGCTCAACCCTCGTGTGTCCTGGGATCAGGAGTCCCCAGCCTGTTTTCATGTCACTCACATGATGTTGCTTCACACTTAGAGTACATCTTTGGGTCAGCACTTCCTTGCTTTTTGAAAATACTTCTCTTTTTAGAGAAAGCAATGGCTTGGTTCTAACTGCTTTTAGTAGAATAGCAGCTTTTGAAGCCTAATAAGTAGGTTTTTCTAAACTTTACAACTCCCTTCCAAGGAAGGGCTAGCATCACAGAATTAGAAATTACCCAAAAGAAAGTTAGCAACAGCAAATACAGGGCAGAGGAACTAATTGTTGTCTGGGAAAGGCCCTCAGTATTTTCAGCCATCATTTTTCAATCACCAGACTGCTCTTTGAAAAATCCTTGGGATTGATCCCATTGTGCCTTGACAGAGACTTTTGGAATCTAAAATTATGTTTTGCTTAGTGACTCGTGGGTTTCATTGCTCAGGCAGGAAGATAAGATGGTCAAACAGAAAAATGTTAACTTTGAGTGATGTATGATGGCCAGTCAAGGCCATTGTGTAGCTTGTCTGCTTCGTGACAGATAGCAACTGTGGTGCAAGGTTGTTGGTTTAAACATTTTCTTTGAGCTTTGTCTGAATTATAGGAGTTTTCTGCTGTGGCTAGAGCTGTGGTTATTTATTTTGCTGAGTGGGGTCCTGTTTTTTGTTTGTTTGTTTGGCTTTTTTGTTTGTTTGTTTTGATACAAAAGAAACCCAGTTTTGCTGAAGCAATGTGTTTATCAAAAGCTTAAGGTGATATTTGAAAAAGGAAGTGGAAATCTACTTAAATATCTGAAAAGTCTTTCTCTGCTAGCAGCTTGAAGATTTCAGATGTCATTGCTCATATTCAGGACTGACTGGCTGTTCCTGTGAGTTCAGTGTATTTGACTCAGTTGGGTAACTTGTGTTTTCTGAGTGTGTTGTTGGGGAGGGTGGAGAAATGAGGGTCATGCTGCATTAAGGAAAATGGATTTAGGAAGAAAAACAAGTAATGATACTGCCTAAATGCCATCTTAGTTGTGTTAGCAGGGAGTAGTTTGTACAGGTCTTTGTAATTATTTTTGATAACCAGTCTGAAAAAGTGGAAAGAATTAGTGCTAATAAGAAATCTCACCTCAGCCTGTAAAATCACTGGGACAGGAGTACTGTTTTCCTTTATGTTTGCAGGGCTGCTGTACACTTCAGTGCTTACATGGTACAAATATCAAAATAAAATAAAACCAGTGATGATGTTAGGAAGTGAACTGTTAATGACATTAAATTCTCTGTAATGACATGAGTTTTTAAAAAGACATAAACCCATTCTTATTTATGCATAAGGAGAGTGCAAGGGTTCCATGTGCAATTAGAAGTAATTTAGTTCAGTTATAGCTGACTTGTTTGTCTGCTAGCATAATTAATGATAGCAGTGGTATCCAGTGCCCCAGTTATTTACAGTAAAAAAAAAGAAAATTAACACTAAAGCTATCAGACTGAAGTTATCAACTGCAGGAAAAAAAAAAAAAAAGAATCTTATTACATATCA
This sequence comes from Corythornis vintsioides, assembly GCA_025447755.1. NCBI lineage: Eukaryota > Metazoa > Chordata > Aves > Coraciiformes > Alcedinidae > Corythornis > Corythornis vintsioides. Next base: position 116,327 of record JAOEGS010013130.1, on the reverse strand, counting down.
AAAGAATATATTGCACATTTCCATATATTTGCATGTCCGTGTTTCTATAACCTATATTTGGAATGAATTTTAATCCCTGATGTCTTAAAGTTAAAAAAAAAGAGATGAAAGCATCACGACAAGCCAAGCTTGCTGGGCCAAGTTGTGTTCTGCATCTGATTTTGCAACTGCAGTGGTTGGTAAATGGTGGTGGTGTGCCCTTGGCTGCCCTGGCTGACCTCAGGGGTGCTGCTGCAGATGGGGGGGCAGAGGTGGAGACCTCCCCTGGTAGGACACGAGGCTCTGTAGCATAGCTGAAAGCTCCCCAGGTAGTTTGGCTCTTCAGAGAAAGTGATTTTTATTTTAAACTGTTGCAGTAAGCCTGAAGGAAATTGAACGGGTCTATCAGAATGAAATGTATTCTGACATTTTAAACCAAAGCATTTTTTTAGTGATTGCTGAACTGGGTGTATCTTGGGGATATACTAAACCAGAACTAAATAAAAACCACCGGCTAGTGTTCCTACAGAAACAAAACCAGGGGAGCAGTTAACCACAGCATTCCCAGAGCTCCTGTCTGGTGTTGGCTGGAGCAGTCTGCTGGGATTCCTTCCTCCCTGCCTCTGCTGCTTGGCTCCCTGCTGGCCAGTGTGTGTGGGAGAGGAGCCCTGCCACAGCTGACACCTCAGTACTTGAGACAGTAGGTGTGGTGGATAGAAAATATAGGTAGAAAATAAGTATGTGGGGTTTCTTTGTTAAGATCTTGATCTGGAATCGCCTGAAATAGGCCTTGATAGTAAGATGAGCAAAAGTGTTGTCCCCAGCAATAGGGTCTAAGTTGGGACTTCAGCTTCTTACAGGAGTTTTGTCCTTCCTGCCTGAATGGGCAGTGTCAGTGATCTGAGAAGGTCCCAAAGGATGGGTATGGTGGCTGGCAGCTCCTGGCATGGGAGTGCTGACCCCAGAATGGCCTCATGCTCTTGGGACAAATGTGCCTTATTCAGGTTTGAAGTTATTAAAGTGGATTAAGTCAGATATGTAAAAGACCATCATGTAATTTGTGTTCCTGACTCAATCTGATGCTGTACAGAGATGGAGTGTTTACTGGGGTGTAGAAAGAAGTCTTAATAGGGGCCAAGCATCAGTATTCTTTTGTTTGCAGGGAGGCAGGAGAGGCTCGTGGCTCACATTCAGGTGTAGAGGATCTTATTCATGGGATTTGCTTTTTCCAATTTGCTCCTTCCTCATCTGAACCAGTAAAGAAATCTCTCAGTCTAAAGGGCAGAGATAGAGCAGGAATATGCAGAGGAACATGAAGTAGTTGGAATGACCAGGCCAGCTCAGGCTGTGCAGTGGGAGAGCTGTGTAAACAGCAGGGCTGACGTGTGCAGAGGCCCGTGGTCAAACAGCTAGAGAGTTTTTAGTCCCTGAGCAAACCAAGTCAGAGCTACCTTTGATACTCACTGCCCAGCATCCTGCAGTGTAGATACCCTCACAAACAGCTGAGGAGATCTAGCCTTCAATGAGATGGGGGAAGGAGCCCAGAGTTGTCCTTTTCATTCAGCACAACCTGGCCAAAGCCTTTGGCTGTAGAGCAGAGCATGGGGTTCTGGACAGTGGGACGGCAGGTCCCCAGCAGTGCTGCAGTGACTGCCTTCAGTTACTGCTAGGGGCAGAGAAACCCCAAGGGTTGGAGTCCACTGTGCACAAATCCTACAGGGGGGTCAGCAAGTCAGTGAGGGTTTTTTTCTGTGCTTGCAAATGTTGGTCTTGTGGAGATGGGCAAAACAGTCTCACGGTGGGGCTGTGTTAGAGCCCAGAGGATAGCAGGGCACAGCTTCAGCTGCCCAGGATGCTGCATGTCTTTGTTACCATGTCTCTTGCCTCTGATCATTCCCCTGTGATTTTTTACATAGCTCAGTGATGCTTGGAGCTTTGTAGCACTCTTCAGCTTTCTCCTGCAGTTGCCCATGCAAGTGGCATGTGCAGCTGGCAGCGAGGGAAGAGGACAGAGAGTTGTTACCCTACAGCAGAACTGTTTCCAGAAATGACTCTGTAAAAATGACAGCAGGAGGTTCTGCACTTGTTCTCTCTCAATCACTTTCAGATAAAACTTTGCTTAGTTTACAAGTCAAATGGTGATTTTTCTAACAGCCAATATTTCTAACTCTCACATTCGAGCTTGACAATCAAGCTGTTTTCTGTTTGAATCTTACTTCATTGCCAGTAATAAAAATTCCAGCTCGCTCAGCCATGGTTATAGTGGTTTTGCAGAGCTAACAGTAGTGAAAGCTTGGTTTTGTCCACAAAGTTAGCAGATTAAGTCTCAAAGAAACGTCACCTAGACAACAGATGTATAGAAAAGTGCTCTTTTTTTTTTTTATTGGTCGCTTAGCTTGGACCAAACATGACTGAAACACTAAGTGCTTGTTTTACATTCAGCAGCCTTGCTGCATTCCCTTGCCTAGGTGAAGTACAAGAGATTTTACCTTGGAAGTATTGATGAGGTTTATGCAACTTGCTGACTATTCCAGCAAAAATATTCCATGTTATAGGATGTATCTCCTTTCCTTTCTTGGTTTTCCAGTGCATTTTTCTCACAGAATTTGTAAAGCTCTATTTAAATATTGATGGGCTCTTTTTCTCTTGTATGTCCTTTCTCTACTGTTGCTTCCTTGTCTCAGTGATGTCACACAATTTCTGTACTGATTAATCCTTAGAAGTGACAGCTTCATTTTTAAAAAGAAAAGGTGAATCTTTGATTTTAAGAAAAATGCAAAATACTTCTGCTTAATTTTTGTTTCCTTTGCAGTCTGTCACCAGAATTATCTGTCTTCACAGTCTCCTGCTGTCATTTTCTTGTTGGTACAGAGATTGTTAACAATGTACAAATGCCCTTTTGAAGTAGGAGTGTAATTCCAAAGTCTTGGGTGCATCAATTGTATTAATAAGAATCATCACTTTCTTTTCACTCTTAGATAGGAACAAGTTATGCAGTTTATAGTAAAAGAAAAGGAATGATTTGATATAGTGTCTTTTGAAGGTATGGACCCATGGCAGGGAAGTTGGAGCTAAATGATCTTTAAGGTCCCCTCCAGCTCAGATCATTCTATGACTGATCAGTTGCAGAAAGGCTGTTGCTGCAGTGAAGTGATGCAGTCCCTCTTTCATCTTTTGACAGCAGTTGTGTGTGGTAGGTTTTTCCAGCTAGGGACAGAGTTGTCTCCTGGATATTTAACCACAGCACTTGTTCCTGGTGCTGCTAAAAGCCTGGGAGTTGCTCATGCCAAGCCATGTGAGAGCAGTGCCCATGCAAGCTGTCCTACATTACTGCTGCTGTTGAAGAAAATTGCTGTTAACAACAAGAGCAGACTTTAATGGCAAAAGAACAAATAGGAAAGACTGCAATATTATGAATCAGCACCTCTGAATCCTGAATGTACAGCTTGGAAGTGGAGGAGGGGAATTGATTTCAGAAGCTCTGTATACAGGCTCAGGCTAATGCTGGACCTTGACCTGCAGCGTGGCTGCAGCAGCCTGTGGCCAACACAGCCAGGCTGCCTTTCACCTGCTTTTATGGATCTCAGATACACTCTGGCAGCAAACCATGCACTGGTTAGATTGTTTTGGTATTTCATTAGTCTCTTTTCTGAAGGGACTAAAGTCCCATTATTCCATGGTGAGAATTATCCTGGTTCACAGGTACAAACTGGACATTGATCTGTTCAATGATGGTTCATTGCTAGATGCTGGTACTTCCTACACATATGAAATGCTTGAAAATGCATTATTTAATGATCATGTTTTGTTAAGTGATGAATGAATTTCTGCATGTGTACAGGAGATGTCCAAGAGCCTTCCAGGGGCTCCATAAAGGCAATGTGGTCCATAGCAGTAGAAGGATTTCTTAGTCTGGTGTCTGTGAAGGCTGAAACATGGAGGGAGTGGCCTGAGTTTTAAAGAATACCCAACACCTGTATCCTGGAAATGATGCTGACAGCATTAAAATTTGGGATATTCTTATTTAGGAAGGAAAGAACTTCCAAAACATAGTGCATCTTTTGGTGAACATGCTGCCTGGTCACAGATGTGGGGTAGTCCCACGGGTATCTTCTGGAATATCAGCAAGCAGTATCTTTTGGTTTGCCTTTCCCAACTGATTTGTTTCCCCTGTAGCCAAATGGAAAGGGGCTTTTCTAGCAGCTGGATGTGCTGGTAATTTATGGTGAGCAGTTAAGAGTCTGCAATGTGGGGAAAAAAAAGAGATGATGTTAATTCATGGTGAGAACAGGACTGCTCTTCTGAGAAGCTTGTGAGGGCTTCTCCAGTGGGGCAGTTTTGGGAACTCTCAGGCATTTATCATGTGGATTGTCCAAACTGTTTGGTCCCTATCCTCGTTAGACAATAGACACATCTTGTTTTGCAGTCAGTGCATCTGTTAATTAGAGGTTCTGGCAATAGTCACTTGAGGGTTAAGTTTTTCCCAAAGGATTATTTCCAATGTTGTTTTTCTTCTGCTCTTTCTCTTCCCCATTACATTTGCTCTGCTGAGAACCTGTTTCATCTCCTTATGGGGTTTGCATCCTACCTCCACGGCCACTGTTCTGCTCCATTGCAAAGATGTGTGTCCAGCTGGAAGCCTGGCTTGAAGCACTGAGATAAATTGAAACAGACACTGATCTGTGTGAGGAGCCTTGTACCCAGTGGGCTCTGGGGCCACTTCCCAGCTGCCAGCTGCTGGATCTGTCTGTCTCTTCTGATTTGGAGCAGGAAGCATCACTCTGAGATTGTTTTCCCTCTGTAGTTTCTACTGGGGAGGTTCTTGGTCTGGGCTGTTGATTCTAAGCCCTATGCAGATCAATAGGGAACACAGGAACATAAACAAAACCAAATTAGACACTGCCAGTTTGAGGTTTCCCCCTCTGTGGGGCTCTTGTGGTTCCCAGGCTCAAGCTGTGAAAGAAGGCAACTGTGCTTCCACAGCCAGCTCTGATCCCATGGCAAAGGAGAGGTTCCCCAGCCTTGGCAGGGCCACTGCTGTGAGCCTGGCAGAGGGGTGGCATTTGCTGTCATCTTTCTAGTGTTGCTTGGGTTTCCTGCAAAGCTACCCACTCAAAATGCCCCAGTTTCCAAACTCTGGGATAAGTTTAGGGGTTTTGGTTTTTCTCTTCCTTGGACCAAACGTGTTCTTGTGCCAGGTGTAAAGTTTTTGGATGACTAGTGTGATTTTTTTTTTTTTTCTTAAGAAGCCTCCACAAAACAGATTTAGCACTAAACAGTCTACCTTTTATAGTGTCTGTTAGACACAGAGGCCCTTTCAGTTTACATTTGCCTGTTCCTCACAGTGAAGATTATTACTTTCTTCTGCCTTCTTTTCCTAATCTGTTTGTTTATTCCCATATATTTCTGGCATAGTTTTAACTAAAGCTGGGAGTTCAGTGAAACTTTCTGGCCCAGACTACTTTGTGCTTCTGTGCAAACTGTCCCTTCATGACACTCAATGGACTGATACCCTTCCCTTGGAAAACAGATGCTGTTTGAAAGACTTTTCAGTAGCTGCAAGGGTGGGATACCTCTTACCCACATCCCAGATGAACACAAAATACTGCTGGAGATTTAATGCACCTCCACAACTCAAGGTATTGAAAAATTCTCTTAAATATGCATGGTTATAGGTATCTCTTCTATTCAAGATCACCCACTTCTTGGTGTTTTTGTTGAGTAAAATAAAACGAGTACCCAATGGTGATTGAGGACGTAATATTTTCTGGATAAAACAGCAGCAAAGTGCCACTTTTAATGATCTGTATTCAGTGTATTCATGCTCTGAATGAATATCTTGGCTCTTCCTTTTGATGCAGCATTAACCTTAAGCTGATAAGGTTGATGCTTTCACTGTTCTTCAAATGCAGAGAGGCTAATGGAATGAACAACAGATTTATTTTGAAATCTTACTGCACAGTCTTTGGTAACATTAGGCACATAAACACTGTAATGAGATGTGACAGACTTTCTGCTTTGCCATCAGAACTGCAGCAGAGTGGTAGAGGCAGCTGGTGCCTTAGCTGCCCTGGAGAGCAAACCCTCCTTGATCAGATGGTGGTAGGGTCTAGGTATGAAAAGAAGATGGTTTTGTTAAATCAAAGCTTCCTTGGTGTTTCCAGTCAGCGACATAAACATGTCTCCTGAGCCATTTGGAAAATAAGAAAGAAGGAATAGTTAGCCATCCTAAAAATCAACATTCTGGGCATGAAAAACTGTTTTCTGGCCCATGCAAAATGGCTAAACTTGTGTGGGTTGAGTGCTCTTGTTTGTGTTTGTGGCTGATTAGCATGAGCCCTCTACCCAAGATTGTTGGGCTGTGTCAATCACATGTGTATCTAAGGAAAAAGGGCATTCTGCAGCCAAGTCCAGTTTCTGATGACTCAGTGGGTAGGGTGTACAGCCAAGCTATGTGCCCTTCAGTGACATGCAAACCACAGCCATTTGTGGAAAATAGGGCTCTTTTCCTTGCCATCAAGCAAGTGGGGCAAAAGAGTTTGCAAATATGGATATTTTCTAGATAATAAGCTTGCTTTTTAAGAGCGTGCCATGAAAAAAATATCACTGGAAAGAAATGTCAGGAAGAAGAAGGAAAAAAAAAAAAAAAAAAAAGGCAATTTGTAAGTGCATCCAGTTTGGTCAAGTTCTTAAGTACACAAGGAAGAGATGCAAAATGTCAGTGTGGTGTTTAATAAGAAACCGGTTTAAAAACTCAGAAAAAATAGGAGATGAGGCTGTGAAATGTGTCTCTTGTCTTAAAGTAACTCAAGCCTCTCTCTTAACATAAACCAAATTTTGTGTTGAAATTACTGTACTCAGAAGAAGAAATGGTAAGCTGGTATTTTTTTCTAACCAAGCAGAGTAGAAATTTATTCCATGCCAGGCCTGAAATAGAAATTTTTGAAAATCAAAGCAAAATTGTTTTATAAGGATGTAAATATCTTTTTTTTTTTTTTTTTTTTTTTTTTTTCCCCCCACTATCATTCAGCTTTAGTAAGGTTTAAATGGAACTGGTTTTGATAAAATACTGGGCTTGTGTCTAAAATAAGAATGATTATAATTTCCTTGTATGAATATACATTTGCTAATGCATCCTGTTGCAAAAGGCATTTGAACCAACAGCATGTCAGGCTTTGTGCATATGAGTTTCACTGCAGACAATTTTTAGGGTAAAAATAGTGATAATTTTGGTGCAAAATCTACTCATGTGCAGTTCAAAACCAGCAGCTGATGCTACCTGGCTGAGAAGACCATTTTGGAATTAATTTCATTTCGGAATTAATTTGCTGCCATTAATTTTGTTGCTTGTTGAATAATAAATATTTCTACACTAACTCAGGCAGCATTTTAGCAAAAATTGGGCCAGTTGAATGTCTTGTCAGCAACAGAGATTTAAGAACTTCCAGTGGAGGTTTAAATGACTGGCTTTCCAGAAACACTGCAGCTGTCCAGTTGTGTATGTAATGTAAGATTTGTGGTGCTTTGAAACAAAATCAGTTTACTTCCCTCTTTTTCATATCAATATTAGTGGCAGTGTAGCATCTGATTGTGCAAAGCTGTGAGATTTCTAGTTGTGAAATTCTTTAACTACCTTAGAAGTCCTGTGTAAAACAAATGAGCTACAGTTTTTAATAATAGTGCTACTTATGGCATCTATTTTTAAACTATTAAATTCTTCCTCAGTTGTTTTTAAACGTTTGGTTTATTGTGGAGACTTTAGAGCTATTTAGGAATACACTATTAAAATAATTATCTTGATGGCTTGGATATCTGGATGAGTTTTCTGACTTAAAAAAAAAAAATCCAGATTTTTTAGATAAGGGATATTACATAATCTTAGCCATGTGAATATAGAGAAAGTGAAAAATAATTTAAATTGTAATTCTTCAAATGCAGACAGTAACAAGCAGTGAATTTGCAGAACAGCTGAAATGAAATTACTACTCTTGAAACAGTTTGCCATTAAATGAGCTAATAGTTCCTGCATTGCTGTCCAGAACTTTGCTTTCCAAGTCTTAAAGAAAACCAATAATGAAGTAGTTATATAATGTGGTGTTAAAGGGGGAGATATTCAGAAAATACTGCCTTTAGGAGAGGTGTAAATGAGTGAGCTTTATTTCTCAAACTAGAATTTCTGAGATTCACAGATTCACAGATATTAGGGGTTGGAAGGGACCTGGAAAGATCATCTAGTCCAACCCCCCTGCCCGAGCAGGGGCACCTAGACCAAGTCACCCAGGAACAGATCCAGGTGGGGC
>JAOEGS010013130.1:70982-99372 GCA_025447755.1 Corythornis vintsioides | reverse complement strand
CAAGTCACCCAGGAACAGATCCAGGTGGGGCTGGAATGTCTCCAGAGCAGGAGACTCCACAACCTCCCTGGGCAGCCATACCAAGGTAAAGCTCTGTTTGGTGGGTTAGATTTGGTGGGTTAGCTCTGTTTGCACAAAATATTTTGCATCACATTACAAAACACAGAAACAGCCCATTCTGGCTCTAGAAAGTTCATCAAGTGAACTTACAGATTTCTTACTACTCTGAGGAGACTTCGAGCACCCAGTTGTGAGTCATAACATTAAAGTCTGGAAGGGAAGAATATCTTGTAAATAGTTTTAGATTTGCCTTTTACCTCTTGTTTTAGCAAGCTCTCAAGCTTTCCTCTGGGTCAAGATACATTCAACTTTAGAAGAAGGGAACGTGAGGGATTACAAGATATCAGTGTCTTTTTCCATGAGAAAATAATAATAAACTTTCAGTAATTTAAGGATAAGTTCAAGCTTCCCTCTGGAGACTTGTACATGTATTTGCAAATGAGATAGTTCTGATGTCTGCTAAGAAAAAAAAATAAATATCTCCCATCAGGAAAGAATTTGTTTGGAGGATCCTCAACAGCAGAGACTTTTAATCATTGGCTGAACTAGAGAAACTCAATTCAAGGTTCCCAGCCTCTCAAGCAGCAGCTCTTCTCTGCAGCCTTTAGCTGGGACACTGCCTCACAGCACCTTCCTGCTTTGGAGTCAAAGTACCTCTGCATTTTTGGGGATGAAAGGGGACAGGCTAGAGGTTAGAAGTCTAGTGGAGGGCCAAAATGATTACACACAAGTTTATTCTGTAAAGTGTCTCTTATGTATTATTGGGGCCTTATCCAAAGCCCATCAAAATCAATGGGAATACCTTCAGGCCTAGGCTTTAGCCCTTGCACTACTATATACATTTTTTAACCACTAACTGCAGTTATATTCTTGCAACATCTGTGGGCAAAATGACCATGAGATGCTCTTACACATCAAATATACCTATAAGAATTCTACTATAGGACTTCTAAACTTGTTTTTTCTGACTTCTACATGGTTGTGTCCAGTGCCTTGGTTAAGAAAGCAAAGGAAATCCTTGCTTTTTGTCTCCTTGAATGATTTGAGAGAGAAATTAAGAAACAATGAGCAACAGGATTGCTGTCAATCACTAAACTTGACCATGCCAACCATATTCTGACCTAGATAATAAATGATTTTGCTCACCTTACCATAAACCAGCTCATTAGCCCCATCAGTTGCACTGGTGTCCCAGAGCTATTGCCTTGCTCTGGAATGCAAAGGCCCAGTTAGGAATTACCCAGCAGAGAAAGGGTCTCCTGTAAGATGACTGGCAGGAGCATCACAAACCAGTTCCAAGACCAAACAGATCCTTACAAAAAACAGGCAAAGTCACCTGAAAAGATGGGCTATTGTCCTAATTCTGTATTCAAAGAATGTCCCCCTCTGGGGCACTCCACCAACTGAGGTGTAAACTAGAAATTCACACTGAGAAAGACTGCCCAGAGCTAAGAAAGACATGCACAGCACCCACAGAAACTGGGGGCTCAGCTGGTAAGCTCTGTACAAGAGCTGAATATTGGGGCATCTATCACTGACCAGCTTCCAGTGCAGTACCAGCAATGCAAAAATCAAACTGGACTGCATTTGGTTTGGGTTTGCTGTAGTTAAAGGAGAAACCTATTTAGAGGCTCAGAATTAGCACCAGAGATTAGGGGTACTATCTAGGTGAGATTTTATCTGAGTGATATTACATCTTGTGGAAAATATGTAAATATATCAAGTTACATGTGCATACAAACGCATTTCACAATTACACTAGGTATTTAGACAGTTCAACCCTCATACAACAAAAACAAGTGATACAAGCTCTCAAAACAGCACGAAACAAGACACTGGGTGGTTGGTTTTTTTTGCCAAATTAGCTGGTAAACCAACTCAACAAGCCTTATCTTGCTCTTATCAGCCCACCTGTCTTTGCCCCTTTAATGTCAGACTTAAAAGAGGAAATGAGTACTTAACTGATAGGGCTTCTTCAAAGGAAATATTTGCTTCAGTTACTTTGTGTTTTTAATGAGATTGTTTAGTCACAGCTTGGCATCAGTTCATAGCATGCAACATGTCAAAACTTTCAGGTTTTCAAAGCACAAGAACACATGAAGTGGTTGGAGACAGCAGAAGTGAAATTGTTCCTGGTTGGCATGAAGTCACCACGCTGATGTTTATCTCCCTTCCTTGGTCAGAGCAGACAGATTGAACAGGAGATAGCTCTTCCTCTCACTGCAATCCCTGTGCCATCTTGTGGGGCCTGCTCACAGAAGATCCTCTGCAATCCCAACTCAGCTAAGGGAGGGAGCACCCAACCAACCACCATCTGCTCATGTTTCAAACCAGGGTAGGAGCAGCTGAAGTGGCCTCAGCACACCAGTGATGCCTGATTTACTATTAAGTCGTGCTAATGAAAACTTAATAACACCCTACCCCTGTGACTGGGTGGCTTCTTTTGTTGAAAGGGTGGATAAAAGACACTATCTTTTTATTGGCTCTTTGTTGTCTTATAGGTCCCAGATCAAACATTTTCCTTTCTATGGCTCTGACTCAGCACAGTTTTGACCAGCAGTGTATCTCTCATGCACAAAGACAAAAGCCCTGAGAACACTTACTGACTTAAAACAAAAGCCTGGCTCCCACCACCATCTCAAACCCTTTCACAGTGCACGTGGCAAACAAGAGCCCTGCAGCTGAAATTTGAAGGCTGGCACTCAAATTAGTTATTTATTTAATTATTTATTGAGATTTAAAAAAAAAAAGAAACCACTCATTAATATTTTAGATCCATACCCAAGTTCAAAATAGATTTCTTCTAAGTTCTGCCCTTCAGTGAACACCAGAAATGGCTTTATAAAGCAAATGGCAAACAATCACATCACAAAAGTTCACCCCTTCCTATACACCTTGCTGTTCAAGGGACAAAAGCCACAGCAGCAGCTGAAAGGGGATTCTCCCTAACACACTTTTTCACCTTTTTTGTTCTTCCTGCACCTCCACTGTACTATTTTTTTAATCCCTGAGTGGTGAGAAAATTTGGGACAGCATTGCAATTGTCATTTATAAATGACAATTGCAATGCTGTCCCAAATTTTCTCACCACTCAGGGATTAAAAAAATAGTACAGTGGAGGTGCAGGAAGAACAAAAAAGGTGAAAAAGTGTGTTAGGGAGAATCCCCTTTCAGCTGCTGCTGTGGCTTTTGTCCCTTGAACAGCAAGGTGTATAGGAAGGGGTGAACTTTTGTGATGTGATTGTTTGCCATTTGCTTTATAAAGCCATTTCTGGTGTTCACTGAAGGGCAGAACTTAGAAGAAATCTATTTTGAACTTGGGTATGGATCTAAAATATTAATGAGTGGTTTCTTTTTTTTTTTAAATCTCAATAAATAATTAAATAAATAACTAATTTGAGTGCCAGCCTTCAAATTTCAGCTGCAGGGCTCTTGTTTGCCACGTGCACTGTGAAAGGGTTTGAGATGGTGGTGGGAGCCAGGCTTTTGTTTTAAGTCAGTAAGTGTTCTCAGGGCTTTTGTCTTTGTGCATGAGAGATACACTGCTGGTCAAAACTGTGCTGAGTCAGAGCCATAGAAAGGAAAATGTTTGATCTGGGACCTATAAGACAACAAAGAGCCAATAAAAAGATAGTGTCTTTTATCCACCCTTTCAACAAAAGAAGCCACCCAGTCACAGGGGTAGGGTGTTATTAAGTTTTCATTAGCACGACTTAATAGTAAATCAGGCATCACTGGTGTGCTGAGGCCACTTCAGCTGCTCCTACCCTGGTTTGAAACATGAGCAGATGGTGGTTGGTTGGGTGCTCCCTCCCTTAGCTGAGTTGGGATTGCAGAGGATCTTCTGTGAGCAGGCCCCACAAGATGGCACAGGGATTGCAGTGAGAGGAAGAGCTATCTCCTGTTCAATCTGTCTGCTCTGACCAAGGAAGGGAGATAAACATCAGCGTGGTGACTTCATGCCAACCAGGAACAATTTCACTTCTGCTGTCTCCAACCACTTCATGTGTTCTTGTGCTTTGAAAACCTGAAAGTTTTGACATGTTGCATGCTATGAACTGATGCCAAGCTGTGACTAAACAATCTCATTAAAAACACAAAGTAACTGAAGCAAATATTTCCTTTGAAGAAGCCCTATCAGTTAAGTACTCATTTCCTCTTTTAAGTCTGACATTAAAGGGGCAAAGACAGGTGGGCTGATAAGAGCAAGATAAGGCTTGTTGAGTTGGTTTACCAGCTAATTTGGCAAAAAAAACCAACCACCCAGTGTCTTGTTTCGTGCTGTTTTGAGAGCTTGTATCACTTGTTTTTGTTGTATGAGGGTTGAACTGTCTAAATACCTAGTGTAATTGTGAAATGCGTTTGTATGCACATGTAACTTGATATATTTACATATTTTCCACAAGATGTAATATCACTCAGATAAAATCTCACCTAGATAGTACCCCTAATCTCTGGTGCTAATTCTGAGCCTCTAAATAGGTTTCTCCTTTAACTACAGCAAACCCAAACCAAATGCAGTCCAGTTTGATTTTTGCATTGCTGGTACTGCACTGGAAGCTGGTCAGTGATAGATGCCCCAATATTCAGCTCTTGTACAGAGCTTACCAGCTGAGCCCCCAGTTTCTGTGGGTGCTGTGCATGTCTTTCTTAGCTCTGGGCAGTCTTTCTCAGTGTGAATTTCTAGTTTACACCTCAGTTGGTGGAGTGCCCCAGAGGGGGACATTCTTTGAATACAGAATTAGGACAATAGCCCATCTTTTCAGGTGACTTTGCCTGTTTTTTGTAAGGATCTGTTTGGTCTTGGAACTGGTTTGTGATGCTCCTGCCAGTCATCTTACAGGAGACCCTTTCTCTGCTGGGTAATTCCTAACTGGGCCTTTGCATTCCAGAGCAAGGCAATAGCTCTGGGACACCAGTGCAACTGATGGGGCTAATGAGCTGGTTTATGGTAAGGTGAGCAAAATCATTTATTATCTAGGTCAGAATATGGTTGGCATGGTCAAGTTTAGTGATTGACAGCAATCCTGTTGCTCATTGTTTCTTAATTTCTCTCTCAAATCATTCAAGGAGACAAAAAGCAAGGATTTCCTTTGCTTTCTTAACCAAGGCACTGGACACAACCATGTAGAAGTCAGAAAAAACAAGTTTAGAAGTCCTATAGTAGAATTCTTATAGGTATATTTGATGTGTAAGAGCATCTCATGGTCATTTTGCCCACAGATGTTGCAAGAATATAACTGCAGTTAGTGGTTAAAAAATGTATATAGTAGTGCAAGGGCTAAAGCCTAGGCCTGAAGGTATTCCCATTGATTTTGATGGGCTTTGGATAAGGCCCCAATAATACATAAGAGACACTTTACAGAATAAACTTGTGTGTAATCATTTTGGCCCTCCACTAGACTTCTAACCTCTAGCCTGTCCCCTTTCATCCCCAAAAATGCAGAGGTACTTTGACTCCAAAGCAGGAAGGTGCTGTGAGGCAGTGTCCCAGCTAAAGGCTGCAGAGAAGAGCTGCTGCTTGAGAGGCTGGGAACCTTGAATTGAGTTTCTCTAGTTCAGCCAATGATTAAAAGTCTCTGCTGTTGAGGATCCTCCAAACAAATTCTTTCCTGATGGGAGATATTTATTTTTTTTTCTTAGCAGACATCAGAACTATCTCATTTGCAAATACATGTACAAGTCTCCAGAGGGAAGCTTGAACTTATCCTTAAATTACTGAAAGTTTATTATTATTTTCTCATGGAAAAAGACACTGATATCTTGTAATCCCTCACGTTCCCTTCTTCTAAAGTTGAATGTATCTTGACCCAGAGGAAAGCTTGAGAGCTTGCTAAAACAAGAGGTAAAAGGCAAATCTAAAACTATTTACAAGATATTCTTCCCTTCCAGACTTTAATGTTATGACTCACAACTGGGTGCTCGAAGTCTCCTCAGAGTAGTAAGAAATCTGTAAGTTCACTTGATGAACTTTCTAGAGCCAGAATGGGCTGTTTCTGTGTTTTGTAATGTGATGCAAAATATTTTGTGCAAACAGAGCTAACCCACCAAATCTAACCCACCAAACAGAGCTTTACCTTGGTATGGCTGCCCAGGGAGGTTGTGGAGTCTCCTGCTCTGGAGACATTCCAGCCCCACCTGGATCTGTTCCTGGGTGACTTGGTCTAGGTGATCCTGCTCTGGCAGGGGGGTTGGGCTAGATGATCTTTCCAGGTCCCTTCCAACCCCTGACATTCTGTGATTTCTATCATCAGGACTCTACAGCCACCTTCCAGAACTCATGGCTCTTAATCACAAGAGGTGTCTAAGTGCCTCCTAGGGTGCAGGGAAGAAGGAGCTTGGTTAGGTGCAAGCCTTCACTGGCTGTTTTGGTGGTTACTTCATGTGAGAAGGATATTTGGGTATCACTAAGGTGATGACAATGTCCTCCTAGCAGCAGCTTTGCAAAACACTCCTGGATTATAAAGTCCTTTCAGCTCTGTTCCTCCCCCATCCTCAATTTTCTTCCAATTTCCTGAGCTGCAGAGGGCCAGAGAGGAGAGCTGTCCAAGTCCCACTCTGTGCCTCTCCCCCACAGTGCCTGTCTGTTCTGTGTCTCACCCTCCTGTGCACCTCTGTGCTCAGTGCTGAGCCTCTCCTGCTGAAAAGATTCTTTCCAGGTAGCAGTGGGACCATTGTGGGGACAGTTGTGGCAGTTTGCACAAGTGCCCAGCAAAGACTGACAGCACCAAGTGTGCTCAGCTCAGGGCAGCAGGGGTAGTGAGGCTTCTTGTTCACAGGCTTAGAAACCAGCACTGCAACTGGTCCCCACTGGTGACCAAAGCCTCTGTCAGCTGCACAGCCCAGGAGGAGATTGCTTGGGTCTGAGAGAGACAGAAATACTTCAATTTGTGCTAAAGGTGACAGCACTTCCCAGGAAAGTTCTGTCCCTGGTGGACAGGCAAGGGAGTATTTAAGGCCCTGACAATGAAGTTCTCCACTTCAGTTTGTTTTCCCATCACTTTCTAAATGTTCTTTCTGGCCATATGTGGCTCTTTAGAGAGGAATTGTTTTTTCCTGTATCTCATCAAGAGAGCTGCACGTTTATCCTTCTGTTTGGAAACTTTTCTAAATATTCACATAAGCTTCAGCATCATTTATTTTCTTTTGTAGCTTAATAAAACCCTGGGTTTCATTCCATTTAGCTATCTTTGGGGATTTACAGGCCAGTGGGGCTGAAACGTGGGACTGGACTGAGGGAAACAAACAACTCTCTGAATACCTAGAATTTCTCGGAATGCCCTGATGCAGCTCCAGAGCTGCTTTTTGAAGAAGATGGTAAATTATTAATACTTCTAGGAGGAAATGGATATGGTAGTGGTTCTGCAATGTCTGACCTGCTCCAAAATGTATTTATGCAGCCTTCTTCCCTAGTCCTGTTGAGCCAAAGTTATCACACCAGATCTTTGCTCCCCAGTCCCTCCCAGGAACTCGCCAGTTGCCGACAGACGGGTTGGCAGGTTTCCTTGTTTTGCTGCAAAAAGCAGGGCTGGTGTGGGAGGCTGATACTGCAGGAGAAAAAGATTTATGGGCAATCATCCTTCCTTGCCAGTGCAGGGTCTGTATCTCGTACAGCAGAATGTTGTACCTGGTGAGCACTGGCAGCAAAACAAGAGCACTTGCTCCCCATCCCAGCCTGGACGTGGCTGGAGTGTGTGGGATGTGGCACTGAGACCTCAGAAGGTGGTGATTTCACTGGGCTGCTAGAAAAACCTTTTTTTTTTTTTTCTTGGAGATCTCCAGCTCCTCTTCACATGGAGCAATTTGTTCAGTGTCATGAGCAAATGATGCAGAAGTTTCTTAATGAGAAAGTTGTTGCCATGCTACTGTGTTTTGACTTCCATGTCTCATGCCAAAAAAAAGAGCTCAAAACTTCAAGTTAATTTTCAGCACTGACTGGACTAACAGATGGTTCTGAAGGTGTCTTTCCTTGTCAGTAGATTTCACAGCTCCACAGAAACACCATGGCAGTGATGACGTTGGACTATCCCTGGTTGGGGTTTTGTTTTTTTTCAAATGCATGAGGGTTGTGTCTTTCTTCATCACAACTTCTTGTCAGTCTTTTGAAAGGTGATTTTCAGAGTGAGAAAGGAAAAGGGGATTTGCTATTTTGCTAGTTTTGGCCTGAGTGGATGATGATGCAGTGAAAATTTAAGTTCCTTAAGATTCCTGAAGTATCAAATACATTTTATAACCAGTAAGACTGCACTGGAAAGCAGTGTGATAAGAAGGGAGATATTTGACCTTTTTAATATTTTGAAGACTCTCTTGTTTATAAAAAGTGAGGCCCCGTGACTGGAAATATTCTAATGCCCTGTTTGTGGGCATCTCAGTGTAGTTTTACACTGAAAATTTGGTTACTAAAGCAGGTATTTTGCTAAATGCCAAGTAAACTTGGTAAGGGGTTGTGTGCTCTGGAATGGGCACTACTGGTGTCAGTCCCTACACTTGGGTGCAAGTTGCATGAGCACAAGGGGAGTGTGCTTGTGTTCACCCCATTTGCTTTGTGCCACAGGACATTTTCCTCTTTATAAGCCACTTTATTGTTTAAAATATTCTTTATATCAGGTGAAGATGATCAAATGCAAATTTCTTTAGTTTTAGAAATGATCAATCACCTTTTTAGTGAGAGTGACACTGCTCTCCTCCAAATAGAAACATGCCTGGATTCCTCTTAAAGCAGATGAAATCAGACAACACAGAGAAGCAGAAAAAGTAAAAATATTAGAGTAGTTAATCATGTTTTGCATTTTAAAAGATTCTTTACTGAGACATTTACTGTAAACATGGCAAAGGAGATGTATTCACTTGAAAGGCCCTTCTTTTGTGTTTATCAAATAACTGTTATAGTATTTACAACGCTGTATTGAGTTGGAAAAAATCTGAAGCTGTTTTGTGTATTTTCCCTCAAGGTTAAAGCTTTGAATCATGGGATAATGTGTGATATCTCTAGGGCTTCTTGAAACAGTTCAAGAACACGCACAAAGGACTGTGGTTTGTGCTATATTTGCACAGAATTTAACATTATGTTCCTTTGGCTTAAGAGCAAAGATGAAGATATCAAGGAAAAGATCCTTTCCTTTAGCACCACGGTATACATTTTAAAAGACAAACCTTTAACTGTTTTTGCAAGGTGCAGAAGTTATTCACACAGTATTTTTCACTGTTGTGATTTTTCTTTTCAAGCTGCCCTGTCAGCCTAGTAGGAGGAGGGAAAGGAAATGCACTTCAAAGGAAAAATGTTCCCCTTTTCAGTTAGAATTTACTTTTTAAACAACTTATTTATGGTTTGTTTGTGCTATGGAAAGTCGCAGGATTTAAATTCTCGCACTTGTAAAAGTAATTGTCAGACAAATATGTTGGTAGTTTAAAAAAAAAAAGACAAAAAAAGCTGTGGACAGTTAAAACCTTTGGTATGTATTTGTAAAATACATCTGCCTTGCTTTTTCAACTGAAATATCCCAAGGAAAGCTGGTAAGCTCTCAGATGAGAGTAGTATTCTTTCCAATTAATCATGATTTCTTGTTAACTGCTGGGCAGAGGTTACACAAGCCAGCTCCTATTTCCATTTAGAAGGGAATGAAACTCCTGCTCTGTATTTTTACAGCATTTTGGACACTCTGCCCAGAGCTCTGGAGTCACTGGGATCCACACTGGGCTCTGCAGCCACTTCCAGTTGGTATGGGTCAGATGGGGCACAACACACAGGAGTGTTTCTGCTCATCCACTCGGTGGGCAGCTCTAATCCCTCACAAAATACCCAAGTTAACATTTATAAGGAGATACATTCTCTTGAGTTCTTGGACCATGTAATTACTGAGTGAAATCATCACAGTTCTGGTGTCTCCTAAAGCTTTCCTCTGTTTCTGCTCCAGCGTTTGCTGCCGAGATTAATGTGGTTATTCTTTTGTAACTGACCAGTTTCTGAGTGATTGTCTCCCAGTGGTTTCTGTATGTATAAATATGCCAGTCCTAGAGCTCTTGGGTATTCCTGTATCCAAATACCTCCCAGTCTTCACCGTATTTCTCCTCCGTGCCACCCACAGAGCTATTGCTCAGGCGTGTGAGGAATAAACAACCCGACCAGGGTCACACAGAAACTATGTGGTAGACCAAGAACTTGAACCCTGGTTTCCTCAGCTCCCCAACTACTTGTTTTCTTACTTTTTTTAAGCTCTTTTTTTTTTTTTACTGCAGACTTCAGACATGCTCCACTTCATGCTTGCTCAGTTGTTGGCATGGCGTGTGTGTTGCACAAAGAGGTGAGGGTATGATCCATACCCCTGGCATCTGTGGGATGTGTTTGTGTGACAATAAGTGGTTTGGAAGCTGAAGGTGCAGTGGGGGCTCAGGACAGAGCCATTTTGGTGCCTTTGGAGTCTCTGAGCAGACAACCCATGGATCTGATGGAGTCCCTATCCCTGGAGGTATGTAAAGGACATACAGACATGACACTTAGGGACATGGTTTAGTGGTGGACTTGGCAGTGTGAGGTTTATGGTTGAACTTGATTTTAAAGGGTCTTTTCCAACTGGAATGATTCTCTGACTCTGTGTTGGTGTCCACATTATGGTCTGCATGGGCTATGGGGTGTCTTTCAGTATGGGCTGAGAGATTTGGGCTGTTTTGCTGTCATTTTGGAGTTTGTGAGGAAGCCAGGGGCTACAGGCTCTTGACTGAGCAGTGGAGGACTGGAGGATCCTCTTCCATCTTTCTAGCCTCAGTATATAGCATTTGGCCTCCAGACATGTCTCATGCTCTTCTTATCTGTTCTCTCCTGTGCAGAAACAGCATGGTATTTTATGACTTGGGAAAAAAAAAAAAAAGGTGAATTTGGGCATCTGTGTACTATTTGGTGTTGATTTATCCCTCACTTGAGTAAAATACAAAGTGCTTGGTGTGATCTTTATCTTTCTAAACTGTTATCTGTGAGCATGTTTTCAGAATCTTTATTGTGCAGCTTTGGTGCTACTTATTGATTCTCCACTTTGTAACCTTACTCAGATATTACCTGAGTTGATTTCCAGGTATTTTCAAAGGGTTTCCTACAGCTTCATATTCTTCTGGTCTGTACCCAAATAACTGCATGGAACCCATTACAATTCATTCTGCTGGAGAGGCTTTTGGAGTAACACATCTCATCCTGGTCATGCATTGCAGTCAGTTCTTCAGCATGCTGTGTTGTGCTTAACTTGCAGAGTTTACAGGGCTGCTGGGTGTAATCTTTGCTGATTCTGTTTGGCAAGGAAATGGTCAGATGATTTTTAGTCTCAGCTTTGATTGTTTTCCTGTTGGAATTGTCCCTTCAGCAGTTTACATGAGTTTTAAAAAGGACAACTGTGCTTTGGGTGGCTGGCCTAATTCAACACTTCTTCTGGAATGAAATAAAAGTGCATAAAAAAGCTGATCTTTGAAGGTAAAGCCTCAACCTTGGTGAACTGCTCTACTGGCTGGTAGAACAAGTGCAGGTTTAGAGCAGCTGCAGCTGTCCCTGCTGAGGTGCAGAGCTTGGCTTTTATCACCCTCTGCAGCCTCAGATTCCATCTGTGTCTTCACAAGTAAGATAGGCTTGCAGGTGAAATCTTGAGTTTGAACTTCCAGACCACCTATCTTTCTTCATGCTAGTGATGAATCTTGCCCAGGCCATTTCCAATTACACTCCATAAAAAGGATCATCAAATTTGGTAACATTTGCCAAAGAATTTCTGACACTAAGCTGGTTATGTGATAAGGAGTTACTTTAACACTGAAGCTGCTGAAGTATAACCTTTCTTTGCCCACTAACATGCTCAGCTTCAAGGGCAGTGACAGTGATTTGTTCAGGTGCATCATCACATTAGTGATTGTCTTTCCAGAGTAGCTTCTGTTTTTTCTTTTGAGCTGCTTGTATGTTCTCATGTAAAACTTGAACTCCCCATTGGGTTCAATACATTTATTTTCAAGTAACTCCTATGGTATTTGGGTTATTTGTTCCAACCTTTCCTTCCCTGGGAAGAAATGTTGAAATTATGCTCAGGTAGCAAACAGCAAGATAAGATTCTTGTGCTGAAGAGGTTAGAAGTTAATGTAGAGAGAAGCAAAATCAAGCCATAAAGAAATACTTTAGGGGAGAAATAGAGTATTGGTGGTTAATGAGTAAAGAGCAAAAAGGAAAAAAAAAAAAAAGAGGTCTTGCATAAATTGACCTGCAGCTGCTCAGAAAGCTGAGAAAATAATGGTGAGGACAATGGTATGGGAGGAGCTGGAGGGCAGCAAAGATGTAGATGGTGTGAAAAACTTTGAGAGTACTGTGAGGAAGAAGCTTTTTGAGTTAGCAGTAATAACAGGAAACCCCTGGAGAAATTTAGAGATTTCAGCAGCTCACTTGAGGGCAGAATGGAGAAGAGTCTGGAGGGAAGGAAGCTGGGCAAAGAAAAGTTGGGACAGTCAAGATGGTGAAGCAATAACAGAGTTCTAGCAGTAAGGGAGGTGCAAACTTGGAGTTATTGGACAAGACATACACAGACATTGAGTTTATTGTCTAGATTTGCAAGTTGTTTGTAAAACTGATAAGGTAAACATCTGTAAATTTTGCTTTTATCTTCAAGGCAAACAGTCTTCAAGCAGGATTGTCTTGCTTTAAATAGTCAAGAGAAGTTTGTTTTAATTAAATTTGCCATTTTCAGATGAAAATCCAACAAATACTCAGATGAATACATGTATCAAAGGAGAGATGTCAGGTTTCTTATCCTGTTTGGCAGAGGAGCTGAATGAGAAACACTTGAGTTTGGAGGGAGCCAAACTGCTACAGGGGATGGCATGAGCTGGAAGCATAAAGAGCATGTTGGGGAAAACCAAGTGTTTCAGTAACAGTGCATTGGAACTGTTCAAAAATGCTCAGACAGAAAGAAGACTTTGGACTGGATGTAGGATGGGGAGATGTTGTGGCTCAAATCTTGACTTGCTCTTCTGTAGTACAGAGCACCTTGGAGCCCTCACTGGCTTCAGTTGCTTAGTCAGCAGTTACGAAGCACAAAGAGTATCCAAGCCTTTCAAGTACAATAAATAGTGAAAAAGTTTGACCTGTGTTTTTTCCTCCAACTATCAGATTGTTTCCCAGAACTCAAGAGAGTATTATTACTTAAGTTGGTTCAGCACAATGTCAGCAAACCCATTGCTTCTCAACCTAATACTGGTTTTTGGACTGTGACTGGATGTGATCTAGTATAGGAAAGGAAAAAAAACCTCTTTTGTTTTCCATTTTATTTCAATATATAACCCTGTAAACTGATCTGGTTTTCTTATTATTGTTATGTCTTTGGTAGAAAACTCCATGAGAGTCTAAGCTTGGGGGAATATGCATGGATAAAAGAGGGTAAAATCTAAATTTGTGGATTTTGAGGCTTGGTGCTGAAACCCAAAGGTCTCTGTCTCCATCTGTTGGAATGAGAAGGGCATAGCCCTAATGGCTGCTTGTTTTGACTCATCACAAGGAAATTGTAATTTCATTTTAACTGTGTCTTCTTCCACTACTTTCAGCCCAAGGAACATTAGCAACAACAGTGGCCTGATGGTCTGTTGTGCCATGGGGGCAGAAAGTTTGTCTTCACTGGAAAATAACAGTTATGGCAAAAGCTCCCTCAAGGTGCTCAAACTCAGCATCTGCTTCCTTAAAGCCAGGCAGAGGTCTGTACAAATATGTGTGCTATAAATCACTTAGGATCCAGTCCAAATCCCTTTGGAATCAGAGATCACTGTCTGACCTCAGTAATAAACAGACCTGGGCCTCAGAAACAGGAGAAGTTTCTACCCTACTTTAGCCAAACTCCATGTTGTACATCCCTCCCAGGGGCTGGAGTGTGGAGAGAGCTGGGTACAGATGATTCTTAAGAGTTCTCCTTGGAGACATTTCCCTCCTGACCCCTAGAGCTCATTCATCAGAGAGTTCTCTACCTCCACCCACCTCTGCTGGTGTGTGAGGAGTCACACCAGGGGCACCCCAGGAGTTGGGCAACCCCCCCATGGTGCCTGGGCATCCTCTGTGCCTGCCTGTGGAGGAGTCCCCCCCTCTGACCTCTCATCTTGCTTCAGGGACAGGGTGAGGTTGCAGGCTGCATTGTTTCAAGAAGGGAGTTTTCTCTGTCACTCTGTTGGAACCTTATTCAGTAACTTGGATGACATTTGTTGATAAATATTAACAGAATATGTCTTAATATTTTTTCTGTTTGTATGGCAAAAGGGGAGTACTATTTCTAGATGTTGTGACAGGTTCTTTTCTTCCAGTGATACTGATAAAGTTCCATCCATGTAAAAGGCAAAGAAAGTGGGAGAAGCTCATTCAGTTCTCAGATATCACATCAAGATATTCAAAACATTCCAATATTAAAAGGGATATCAGTAAATACCTAAAAGCAAATATTGCTATTTGTTTGAAGGGCAGGTTTTTGTCAGGTTCCTAAAATATATGTGTGCACCAGCTAGGAATTTCAGCAACCTCATCTTCTGCAGGAGCAATTTGCTTGGATGCTCTGGGAAATTCTGAGTCACCTCTCTGTCTTGATGTGCTTAAACACCTAGGAAGATTCTCCCTGTATTGGTTCAATAAGAAAATTTCAGCCTAGTAATTATTTGTGTATGAAGCTACCTGAAAATCAACTGAGTTGGTCATCTAACTGAGCAGCACTAGAGCTCCAGGAATTTCAGTTTAGTGGGCTAAACCTGATTTTTCTGTGTGTTACCTTTTGCCCAGTGGGTGTTTTTCTTCTGTAAGAGAACTTGCTGCTGCTGTGGCTCCTGGCTGATGATGGGACTATTCCAGGCAGAAGCTGCTCACTGCAGGAGCTCCTGACTCTGACCTGCCCTGGGGGCTTTGCAGACTGCCTGGTCATTTCTTCCTCCAAACTAGAAAGGATCTTCATCTCTTGGGATTCATCTTCCTTTTGAGTCGTTGCTATTTGGTTTTAATAGCAGAAATGCCTGGTGCTTGCACTGTTAAGGGTTTGGAATGCTTTTGCTTAGAGCTACAGACAGACTTTCCCTGTGTCCCTTGTCATTCCAATCAGCATTTAAAGAGGTCAAGGCTCAAGGAATGTTGCTCTGGTGGTCTCCAGTGTGGAGTGACTTGCTCACCTTTGGGGAAGAGGCTGTCCTTTGAAAAGGTAGAAGGTTTCAGTATTGTCTGAAGCAGTTGTACAGCACTTTTCCTTTCTTTGTTATATTATATTGTAAGCATCTTTTAGAGTTCTCCAGCAGACTCTACCTGAGGACTGGTATTTTGGCTTTTTGTGTGAGTCCACTTGGCTTTGGAAAGGGCAGTACTCCCTTTGGGGGGTATTTGGAACTTTCTGGTTTAATAGGGTTTGAATGTAACACTCATTAAGTTAATTAACCCTCTGCCTTTGCTTAAGCCACTCAGTGTGTATCAGCTCATATCACTTCCAAGGGAGGCTTTATTTCTGTCATCAAGTGAATGCTAGGCTTTAAGACTTAACTATCAGGGTATTCAAGAAAATAAAGATAAATACATTTTCTTTTCAAAGAAAACCATCAATAAACCCCTCAATGACACCATCTTTATCTGAGATGAACAGTCACAAGGCTTGGAGATGTAAGGTTTAAAACAAAGAAGACACTTCTTCATGGGCTGGATGCAGCTAGACTGGTTGACACAGCCCCAGCTCTTCTTCAGAGGAGGGAATAGTTTTTCTGGGCTGACTCTATGGTTGGTGATATTTTTATTCCTCATATAGATTTCAAAACAAAACAAAGCAGTTGTTGCTTAGCTACCCTTCTGGAGTGATGGTCTCTCAATATTTTGCAATTCTCTAATCTCAATGTTGCATTTTTTGCTTGTTAAAATCTATTTTTACTGGATGGTTTTTTACCCAGACACTTCTGGAACTGTGTTCTGCTGGCTTTAAAACTAGAGAAGGGAGCTTGGCTGGGGGTTCTGGGAAAGGTCCCACACCAGGAACCATACAGCAGTGCAAAAATGAGTTTACTGTAGGTTCAGGGATAATACTAACTGATGAAATTGAAAGGGGTCTGTATTTCTGTGGCATTATCACGTAACTCTGTGTGAGAATGGATTCATTTTGGATGAGGATAAATATCAGAAAAGCAGAATATTTGATTCCTGGTTTTCTTCAAGTCTTCTTGACTGAGAAGCTTTAAATTGGCATTTTGGAGTCATGATACTAATTACTGCAGAGCAGAGCAAAATGGAGCTAGCTCAACTGTTTGTGCAGTCAAGCAGATCTGAAAAAAATCTCTGTATTCTTTCATTGCAGGAAATCAGGCATGTCCAGTGCCCACAGCTTGTACCCTTATCCTTATTATGCAGCACTGGGACATAACAGAAGAAAAGATATTTCCTTAATGAAGCTTATCATGGCACAAAAAAAATCTTCACGTGGTTAAAGGCTCTGGATTCTGTTTGCAGCAAAATGAGGAAAATACTTAGCCAAGCAGTGTTTTGGTTATTCTGACCTGGGGGAAGAGCTCTCCAGGGCTGCTGCAAGCAGGGCTGAGACTGTGCCTCTGTGCTTTGCCCACTGAGCTGGATCTCTGCCTCCTGCTCTCTTTCCTCCATGGCATCCCAAGCAGTGGTCAGCCATGCTTGCAGAACCAGCCTGGTCTCCTGAAATCCAGCCCATTTCTCCTGCCAGGTACAGATCTTGGCACATTCCTCTCAACCCTGACAATACTTCATTCACAGCTAAAGCCACGATGCCACTTTCTGGTATTGTTGGAGAAATCAGAATCTGTTCCCATGCAGCTTGTTACTTGACAGCATTTCTGTTGCATGACTAATATGGCAATGACAGCAATTTGCAATTAGCTGCGTGTCTCTCCTCACCTCCTTGCCACATGCCCCAGAGGGTATGTGTCTGTCTAAGCCTGACCTGCTTCCTTTTACAATTTCCTTTCACTGTAATGTATTTTTTGAGCTCACAGAGGGAATTGTGTGACTTGGATAACTAAATGGTTGAATGAAAGCTGCAGACTTTAGAGCATCAGGTTATATCTGAATGTGCTGCAAAGCCACTGTCCTCATCTGGCTCGTTAAGAATGATGTGTGATAAGTGAATGGGCTCAGAGGAGTTCCTAGAAGGCAGGTTACCCACCACCATCCTGCTGCTTCTGTGCTGGGAGGCTCAGTGGAGAGGGCCATGGCTGAAGATGTGAACACATGTGGCAAAGATAAGACCCACTCATCAGTGGGGGAGGGTTGGGGCATTTTGCCAGGGCTGTGCTGGGGACCTGGTGCTGCCAAGCACTGACAGAAAAAGCCAACCTCTAGTCTGTAAATGCAACGAGGGCACCCTGCTCCCTGCCAGCCTGTGGAAGGTGTCCTCATGGCTGCAGGGACAGCCTCACCAGCACCCAGCAGTGTGACATTACTGGAACCCATTTGAAGCCCATGTAGTAATCTAAATATAATCCAGTTCATTCCCTTTGGCTCAACTTTCACACATCAAAAAAAGACCTGGTAAGGCTAGATGGTCTGGTAACTCTGCTGGAAAGAGGAATAGCTGAGTGGGATCCAGGAGCAAGAGACCCCATGCCACTGATGGAAAGGGATGGAGGTGGGTAAGCCAGTGCCTCTGATTCCTGCCAGCCCCTTGCAGCAGCAGCACCAACGTGTCTCCCTTCCCCCAGCTCAGGCTGGGATTTCAGTGAATCAAAGCTATAGAGTAGAGTTGAGTCAGAGCCAAGGAAAGGCTCTGGCTCAAATCCACCAGCTAAAAATGAGCAAAGCTTTTTGAGCCTGACTAGAATCTCACAAACAAACAAACAAAAATCCTTCCCCAAATCCTTGATGTCCTTTTTCTTCTTCTTTTGGTAGAATCACTCATGCTTTTTCATCTGGCTTCCAGATTTTTCTCCTTTTCTTTTCCCCTTCCTGATTTTATATATATATAAAAATGTATCCCAGTACATATGTATATTTTAGATGTTTTCAGCCAGCTGTGGAAAGTGTTCCTTTTTGTGGTGTTTTCATTGAGACAATCAGGGGCAAAGTTCTTGTGGCAGTGCCAGGTCTAATACCACAGGAAGAGCTGTGTCCGCTGGAAATACCAGAGAGTACAGAACCCACAGGATTTTCTAAAAACACAGAATGGTTTGGAAAGCAAGTCAAATACTGCTAAGTCAGCTCAGATTATGATTTTGTCTCCAGTTGTTTATTTGGCTTTGTTTTGTTGTGTAAAGTGGTGCTGAGGAACACTGCTCACCTTAATTCTGGGTTTGCCAGCCTGTGCTCCCAGGCAGAAGTGCTGCTGTGAATAATGGAAATGGCACAACTGCATCATTTATGGACACTCAGGTCAGTCACCAGCCAGGGAGTTGCTCTGCATTGGGGTTTTGGTGACTGTCTTTCTGGTTTTGCAGCCTTTATACTCCTTTGGCATCCAGGATGCCAGCCATGGCCCTGGTTTCTGCAGATGGGTATCTCTCAGTGAGCCACTCAGTGCACAGATTCCTGCAGGATCAAGGGCCCCAGTCTGGATAAAAACCCATGCCATGAGTAAATAACCTTCTGAGAAGGAGGCTGGGGTGTAAATCTCTGTTACTGAAATGAACACAGTTCTATCCAGTCACTGGATAGCATGGGAACATCCTCCACTCTGAGAAGTCGTTTGGGAAACACTCATTTTATCTTTTTATTAATCAGGGCTATTCAAGACCATGGGCAAACTATTGAATAATGCATTTCTTCCTGAAAGTCTGTATCACAAGAAGCAATTTTAAAAATGAAGAATCTGGAATAGACTGGGAATGGAGTGTTGAGTGCAGAGGTTTGGAAATAACATTCTGACATCTATGGAACAGCTTTCTCCTGCAGGAAGAACTATCAACTCAGTTTATTAAGTACATTATTTCCCAGTGACAATGAGTTAATAGTGGTTGTTGTGCAGAGGATAACAACCTCTGGAGTGAATATGCTCCTGGGTCTTGGCTGATGCTGTAAACCAGAACAACACTGCACAAGTGAGTTGTGAATGGTACAAAGCCAGGACTTCTCATGGGACAGTTCTTGTTATTGCAGTATGAGTAGTCCTGCAACACTTTGACTTCAGCTTTGGGAGGCATCTTCATCTACTTCGTGTTAGGTGTCACTTGAAAAGTTTTAGTGCTAAATTTTACTCGTGGCTTAATTATATGGTGTGTTAGCTGTGTTGGTTTTCACCCGTGCTTCAGGTTTTGTTATGTGCAGGAGTGTGCTGGGAGAGCTGTTCTGCATGCTAAGAAGCTCCTTTTGTTGCATGGAAAAATTCCTTTTTTTAAAGGTTTAATATTTAAGGATCTGTTGTCCTTCCTCATTCAAAAATGAAAAGCAAGGACAATTTTACAGTTTATTGTGCACTACTTCAAAAAGATTGTCTGCCTGAGGGAGGAACTTGGTAGCCTTGAGGAAACAGCTAAAGCCAGTGTATAAACACCATGGATGTCAGAAGACTCCCAGGGAACTAACTCTGAGTGCAGCTCCCTGGCTGGGGTGTTTGCACAGACATGCAATCCTTTTCCTCCTTGTCTTTACTGTGTCACTATGGTCCACTGAGGAATTTGTGTGCCAGTGGCTCTCTGGAGCTTGTGATGGATCCCTGGCTCTCCCCAGGACTTCTCTCTCATGAAGTCACATGTGCTCAATGGGGCAGTGTTCTCTTGTGGCAGCTGCTCTGAAATCACACAGATGTCTCTGGACTTTTGCCACAGTGGGGCTTGTTCTTGGGATCTGAGGTGGCTGAGATCTGTCATCTCCCCTGGACTTGTGATGAACCCAACCATATTGTTGATGGGAAGGACATCTGCAGCACAGTGGGACAGGGGCTGTTCTTGTCAACCATATCTGCCACTTTTATGCTTGTTTGTCCTTGAGGGAAGAGCCTTTCTGTCTCTTTAGTATTGTGTTAAAATCCCTTTTAGCTGCCATGTATTTTCTTTCCCATAATCACCAATTAGCAAGATGTGTGTTTACATGCAGATTCTTCCTTTCTAATTAGCTTATTCCTAATGCAATATTGATTCACTGCCATAATCCAGTCTGCTGTGACCTCACAAGCTTTTTGTGTCTCCTCCATCCTGGTGCAGCACAAGGCTGTCAGCTCCAGACAAAAGCACCCAGACATTTCTGTTTCTAAAAATGCACTTAGGACAGGTTTAAAGTTGACACGTGTCAGCACTAAGCAGGCCCCACATCTTTTCTCAGCTCACAGTAAATGTGACACTCCTCATATTCAAGCCAGCCCAGTCCAGCCCTCTGAGAGTCTGGGAAAACAGAGCTTGCAGGCAGCCCCAGAGGTGGCAAAACAGGCGCCCTCAGATACATTAAATATCAGAGCAGGAGTTTCCAGAAGCTTTATGGTTGAACAAGTCACAAATAGAAGCCAGCAGGAGTCTGAATGTGTGGTGTAAAAGAAGCATTCAGTGTGCAGTTTTCTTCCCATCCCTCAGCTATTTAATTAGTTATTGCCTGATAGAATTTTCTAAATCAATCCCTAAAAATGAGGCAGAGGTAACCGAACCCAAATCAAGATAAGACATCTTGGGAGTCGTGGGCAGCAGGCTTAGCCACAGCAGGCAAAGGCCCATGTTACCCTGCATGCTGTTTATGTGCTGCATGCCCTTTTCTGCCAAAGGAAGGATTCCTATCATCCTGGTGGCTTTCTTTGATGTCTAGCAGGGGAGATGCCTTGTACATATGGAGGAAACTGGAAAAGTCAATGTTCTGCCCTATCAAAGGTCATGTTTCCCAGAGATCTCTTCAGAGTCAAATCTTGCAGGATTTTAGTGTTATCTGAGAAAAAAAAAAAAAAAGTCGTTTCCACCAAAGAAACCTTGGTCTTGCTAATGAACTCCCTTCAGGGAGGAAGACTGCAGTTCTGAGCTTAAACATGGCACATCATAGCTTAAGGGAAGCACACTCCACTGTGACTACTGACAGTAAGTTTTACATTGTGCATGCCACTGAACTGGCAACAGGGGCTGCTGCACAAGAGGTTTTATGTGCTGTCAAGGACAGGGGTTGAGCTGCAGGACAGGGAGGGGATGGCAGGGCTCTGATGTGTCCACCAGCATCACTGGTCAGGAAGGGGGAGCAGACCCCACTGCAAAGGGAGGGAAATCCATGGTAGATCTCACTGCCCAGAGTACCCAAAAATCCCCAGGAAGGAGTTGGGGGGCATGGGGTGAGCCAGGGTGATCCCTGGCTGTAGTGATGGAGCTGAGAAACAAAGGCATGCAGTGTTAGAACAATGAAATGCAGCAGGTTTAGGGGAGAGCAGCTGCTTCCCTGTGGCTCCTGAGCTGTCCCCATGGCTGAGGGGACTGGGGTGGCACCAAGCTGTGTGTGGCTGTACCAGGCTCACAGCCCTCTGGCACTGGGCTGGGGCCTCCCTGCACCTCTTAATGGAAGCAAGAGGACAAGTGGGTGATTGAGAAGGTGAGTGAATAAATAGGGCTGGGAGTACAGGGGGAGATAAGAGAGTGAGGAAGGGGAAAAATGAAAAGAGGAAAACCACTGAAATACGAGGCAGTGAGGAGAGAAAAGGCAGATGGGGAGGAGAAGGGGAAGCAAGTCCCACAAGCAGTGAGAAGGAGTGTTTGCTGCCTTGGCTGCTGACTGAGCTCTCCCTTGTCTCCCCATGATGTGTCCTCCCCCAGGGCACAGTCCCCTGACATCCCCCATTCCTCTCCAGCACAATCTACCTAACCCTCAGCTGCCCTGTGGAGGGCAAGGTCTGTGGGAGCAGGGCAGGAGCCTGCTGGGCTTAGCCCCTGCCTGCTTCCTGATCCTTCACAGCATTTATTCCTTCACTTTCTTACTCTTGGATCTCCTTAGAAAGAAAAAAAAGCCATCTTCTACATGGGAAAGCTTGGGTTTGTGTATTTTATTTCCCAGGGTTGAAAGCTGAGTTGAAAAAGCACAGGCAGGGGGAGAGGAAGGGACACATCTGTGCTGGCAGATGTGGACACAGACACGCCTAGGATGGCAAGTCAGTCCTGGCACCAGTTCCAGGAAGGCTAGACCAGGTGTGAATGGGCTCAAAGACCATCCTTCTCAGTATGCTAAATAGTGTTGGCAGCACTGAAGGATTTTCAGAGCAGTTCCAAGGTCCGTGAATGTTTGAGCTCCTGACTTGCCTTGCAGTACTGTCAGACTCCTCCCATTGCTTCCCCTGGCCTGGCAATGTGGACTTTGCTTCTGTTGTGACTAGGGTGGTTTGTTGGGGTTTTTTTTCCCCTTTTTTTGCCACCCCCTTGCACCAATTTGTGATCCATTACCTGTAGTTTTCCCCTTCTTGGCAGACCTCACGAGGCTGTGGATCTGTCTATGGAGGTCACTGCAGTTGCTGGTGAGAAAGGTGCACATTGCTGTGTGTGCATTTGCACTGAGTGCTGTGTGCCAATTAAACAAACCAATGTGAGAAGAAAAACGTCTTTCCAAGTAAAATTAAGTGGCAAATGCCCCCACACTTCCTACTCATTAAAAATAATCTAACAGTCAGTTGAAATCTCTGCCAAACAATAATCTTTGTAAAACTACCATCGTGTTGTTCAAACTGTATTTTGCCAACCCATTAATTGGAGGCATGGTTGTGGCCAAATTAAGAGTTGTGAACCCTCTGCAGCTTTCCTTGCACCCAGTTGACTGTGCTTTGTTCCTTATGCTGCAAGAGAAGGCATTTTTATGTTCTTTTCTAAATTAGTTTGTAGCTTTAAACTGGAAAACCTGTAGTTGCTGCTGAGGGGACTTGCCATTTGGATGGCAAGTTGCTTCAGGCTGGGGAGAGTCCCTTGCAGAATATTTCAGGAGAGACTGAGACTTAAGTGGGCAGACTTATTTTGACTGAAGGCACTGGGGAGGCTGGGTGGCTCAAATCTGCAGGCAGGCAGAAAGATCAGCACTATCTCTGTGCCAGAAAGCTGCTTTGATTTCCTGCCAGCTGGGAAGTCAGGCCCCAGTGACAGGGGTTTGTGGGCAGGCATTTTTCAGAGAACAGAAGGCTGTCAGTGCAAGTAGCAGGGGGATGCTGAGGTGGATTGCAGAGCTAAGGGAGCAGCTCCCATCTGTGCAGTTGGAGCCTTAGTGGACCTGCCACTGGGACCTTCACCTGGCACCTGCAGCCAGACAGTGAAGATGAGGAACAGAAAGGTTCCTCTCAACTGGCCGTGGTCTAAATGACTCTGTGCCATGGAAATCAAATCCCCCTTTAACTCTGCTTGACAAGTGAAAAAGAATATTTATCCTGCTTAGTAATATTGACACCTTTGTTCCAGAGTAGAATGAGATTTGGGTAGTTTTGTTCTATGAGCAGATGTCCACCTTTCATCAGGTAACACTGTTTGAGGGGTTAATATGATCATATCAATGTACCTATAAAAAACAAATAGGACTGATGGGTATTCCTTTCAAATAAATTATCTGCTTTACAGTCCAGATATGAACCATCCAAAGAGCTACCAGTGAATAAAAGTGAACAGAGAGGTTTTGTAACTCCATCTTTTGAAGACCTTAAATGGCCACATCCCTGACTAGACTTTTACTGACAAAAAGTTGAAAATGTTTTCACACTGAGAGTCCTTAAAAGTCAGTTTCTCTCCTGCCTCATTGCCAACAGCCTGCCCAAGTTCTCTTTCAGCTGGTAAAATTGCAAATGCCTGAGAGGGGAAGGAGAGCTACAGCAGCTCATGCAGCTGCTATGTTCACAGTGGGACACTGGAACAGGGGTAACAAGCAGATTACTATATACAATCTCAGTTGAAAGTAATTACTACAATTTTCAAACCTCTGTGCTGATGGCAAAGCTGCTAAACCTGCAGTTAGGCACTTTGAATGAAATATTAAGAGGGAATAAGGCAAGACTTTCATGTGGTATTAACTCCAGGGTGGCTGAGGTGATTTTGAAGAGAGGCTTAAAAAATTATGTTTTTTTTTTTTTAACCTAGAAATACTTTAAGGTTTATCTAGGTGCTGAATTATCCCATTCTCACTGAGCATGCTGACTGCACTGTGTCTGCTTTAGCTTTGAAATGCCATTTGGGTGCCTTTACATCAATTCAGAAGATGACTTTTGACTGGGCTTTACAGAACTTGTGAACAGAAAGAAAAGAGGCTTCTTGTGCTGAAACTTGATGCTAAATTCTTTTATTTCTATGGTATCTTTAATTAAGAGAGATTTTGCCTGCAGTCATTGCAAGGATTGCTGGCTGAGTTGAGATGTAAAGCAAGGCAGCCTCTTCTGCATCAGCAAGAAAGGGATCTCGAGGTCTCTAACTCCACTGGAGGTCTCTGAGTTTTGCTGCTCTTTGCCAGACAGATCTCACAACCTCTGTGTGTGTGTAGTGCCACGTGTGAGGAGCAGCAAAACTCAGATCACACTGCCCCCCAGGTAAGGAAATGAGCAGGGAATTTGCAGCAGTTTTGAATATCAGCTGTAGAATTATCACCTGAGGGTTTCAAACTGGGAGGCACCCAGAACTGCAGGTCATTTCTAAATGTTCCTCTCAGTGCTTGATTCAGTCCCATTCCTCCTTCAGTATACTTGGAACTCTAATTGGAGCAGAAATGAGTGGAGCATTTGCAGCATGTTGAAGGGAATTCAGCTTTTCTGTAGGCTAAATGTGGTGTCTCTGGGACCACTTTTGCTCCCAACTGGCTGAAAACCAATCACACCTTCTAGCTTCCTTTTTTCTTTAGGATTTAAGCAACTCTCTTGTAGTTTCCAGGATTAAACTAGCCATGGAGGAGATGGTAGTAGTGAAGGATTTCAGCTCTAGCCAGAGAATTACACAAGCCTATGTCATATGGTGCACTAGCAACCACACATCTGTGCAGGCTGCCTTCTCCTCTTCTCTGGGATGAGCTTTTTGTGCTGCTGAGCAGTTGCTTTCCTTCAAAACTCCACATTCACATGCTGATTTCTGAGATTACTTTTCAGTTGGGGCACGGTTGTAATTATTTTTTAATGTTTAAAGGCAGAAAGAGCCAAAGTCAATAATTTTTATGACCTGTTTAATGCCAAACATAAACCCAGAAGATTTGATTCCCCAATCACTTTTGCATTCTTCTGCTTTGGAGTTGAGGATGGAAGATTTAGAAGGTTGAATTTCAAATATAATGCGTGTGGGTTTTTGATTTTTTTTTTTTTTTTGCTTAATCCATTTTCTGGGACAGTTTTTTTTCCCATACCACTTGTTCACTGTTCCAGGGGCTGCTGTAGCAATGGATGGAGCACAAAACAAGCACATAGGCAGAATGGCTTTTAACAAACAGGGTTTTGGCCTCTTCTGTGTTCTGGGGACATAGGCAGTTACTGGAGTAGGAGGGATGACCTGGGTCATGAAGGTCAGTCCTCTGCTATTACGGGCAGCCACATCATTAAATGTCTTTTATAAATGTATCCTGTACAGTCTCAAAGCTAATTACTTTTCAGCCTTTCCCTGTTCTTTTTAGAAGGGTTGTTCTGGATCATTCCTCTTCTGAGGGTTTCTAATCCTCCTTATTTCAAGCCTAAACTTACTTATGGTGAGTTGATACTTCTTTCTCTTGTGCCAGAGTTTTCCTTTAGCTTCAGTAGTTCCTTTCCCTGCTTGCTCTTTTTCTGGTCCAACATTTTCAAAGAGCCACATATCCTTCCAGCCTTCATTTTGCACATTTGCTCATCCCCAGGTTTACACTGTGAAAGCAGGAGAAGAGCAGAATGAAGGAGACATTTCACATTAGAAATCCATGTCCCTGTGTCACTGGATATTCTTTGGGCTTATTTACTGCTCTGAAAAGCTTGCCAGAGTTGCAGAGGGATGCAGTGTCAGAAGCAGCCATGCTAGAACCAGTAAACTCTAGCTAGGTGTCTGGTCTGTAGAAAGCACTGCCTTCCACTATGGCAGTGCTGTTTCCTTGTGTTACAACCCATCCACCCATCTCCATCAATTTTTCCATGGAATACACTTGATCTGTAAGGTGTTGCCTATTGTTCTGTTCTGTTGATACAGCAGAACAGCATCCCAGACTATAAAAAGGGCTCTTGGATACACCAGCAGTACAAATAAATATGAATAGTGGAGCTGATGGGAAGCTGAAAAGGCACTTGAGGCTTTCTTATTGCAGTAAGGGTGGCTAAAGATTATTAGAAGGAGCCAAATCCAGCAAAGTCAGAGATTTAGGTCTCCTCACCTAAAACTCTGATCATTAAACCACTTGGTTAGATGCCACTTAGCTCTGGAGGCACCTGGGGAGTTAATCCATTGCATAAACATAGGTGCCTGGTGTGATGAGCTGCAGTATTTCAGTGTAATTAACACATCACCTACAAATCACCTTTTGGGCCAGCAGGAAAGGCCATCTGGGAGATGCCAGAGCATCTCAAAGGGCACTAAACACCTGTGTTTGGATTAAAATGGCTGTGGATTAAAAAAGTTCTCTTTCTGGACACCTCTGTTAGTGTATCAGCATTCTGATGTACTTAATTATGGTACAGAGACCAACAGTAAATACATTTTGAGGATTGTCATAAACCTGCTATTTTGGGGAGAGTGGATTAACTCTAGAACAAACTGAACAAAACTTGCCTGGATGTCCTTTAGACAACATCCCCACCTCCATGCTCTCCCTAAAGGGTTTTGCAGATCACCATTAATATATATTTTTTCCATGTGTTGTCCATCATGTGAAGTTTTGGTTGTGCAAGTTCTTGCATGCCATGCACTGAGGATGTTAATACAGAAAAGGGCACTGGTACAAGGAGGAGTTGAGGGTTGTGTCTCATAGACTGCAGAGTCACTGGGGTAGAGGCCAAATTTCTGACATTTACATGTAATATCAGTGCTTAATTAATATGTTACAACAGTGATGAATAATCACAACCATCTCATTCAAGTCCTCCTCCTTGTGTTACACTCCCTGTTAGATTGTGTACTAGGCACTTTCCACTAGGCACTGTGTTTGCCAATTGTGAGTGATAAAAAAAACTGCATGATATTAATGTGTTGCAGGTTTTGTCCCTCACCTTCTCCCCTCTGTATGAACTGTGGTTTAATTGAGCAGCTTTCAGGTCTGCAGCCTCCATTGATTTATGTCATGCGAGCTCTTTTTTAGCTGCCTGTGTTGTTACTATGGCAATAGGAAAACATAAACAGTATAACTGAGTAATGGCGATAAGGAATTGTTAGCTGGCAACAAAGATGCTGTGTTTTGACCCTTTGTGAGCTTTCTTTGTTGTCTGAGGACAAACAAGAGAAGAAAGGGATGGATTTCATCTGTCAGGGGAACAATATCCAGGTGGAGAATATGCTGAATTGGAAAGGGAGGCATTAACCCTAGGGCAGCCTTAGACCTTTGGTACCTGCAGCAAAGCCCCTAGGGCCCAAAAAGATGGCCAGAAATTGCTGGAATGAAGACCCAGACTTGGTTGTTATTCTTTTGTCCTGGTGTGTGAGCTGTTCTGGCCCAGAACTGTGTTTCTGTAGGAACTGTCATCTGTAAAATGTTGGTTAGATTTAACTCCTCACATTGTTTTACCTCCCTGAGAGACACCAGTTCTCAGCAGCTCCTCACTCTTCTCTTGAGCTGCTGCATTCTTCCCAGCAGGAAAGTCAGTATCACCACTTGACTGCTTGCAGTGAGATGGGGAGGGGGGCTCCCAGATCTCACAGGGATCCTGCAACACCAAGATGTGCAGAGTCCTCATCCAGCCAACTGCAGCCTGCTGGTCTGGGGGCACTTCAGAAACTGTAACTGCTGTGTAGAGTTTACAGAGAGAAACAGCTCATTTGCACAGGTACTGGAAGCTGTATTCTAAGAGTGGCCTCTTGCTAGTGTAAATCCACACAGCTGATGATGCTTTCCTGGAGATCTGGCCATCAAACAGATCTGTTGGAGAGCACTGGGGAAAGAGACCCGGGGGTCCTGGTGGACAAGAGGATGACCATGAGCCAACAATGGCCCTTGTGGCCAGGAGGGCCAATGGCATCCTGGGGGGCCATTAAGAAGAGTGTGGCCAGCAGGGCAAGGGAGGTTCTCCTCCCCCTCTACTCTGCACTGGTGAGACTCCACCTGGAATACTGTGTCCAGTGCTGGGCACCCCAGTTCCAGAAGGACAGAGATTTACTGGAGAGAGTCCAGTGCAGGGCACCAAGTTGCTGAAGGGAGTGGAGATCTCCCTGCTGAGGAGAGGCTGAGAGAGCTGGGGCTCTAGCCTGGAGAAGAGGAGACTGAGGGGAGAGCTCATCAATGTCTATCAATATGTTCAGGGTGAGTGTAGGGAGGATGGAGCCAGACTCTGCTCAGTGTCATCCAGGGACAGGACAA
>JAOEGS010013130.1:0-60911 GCA_025447755.1 Corythornis vintsioides | reverse complement strand
AAGGATAATATATATATTCTATATATATATATACACACTTTCTATATAACTTTAAATGTTTTAAAATAATGAGAACATTTATGAGGTATTTTGAATATCAACAACCTGCATTTTCCAAAATCATGTTTTCAGGATCACAAAGGTCAAGACTTGGAGTGAGACCTTAAGGAGACCAAATAGGTGTCATTCCTAGATACCCAGGGAGCAGCTCCAATGTGCATCAGCCAGAGCTCACCCTGCTGCATCGAGACATTTTCATGCAAAACCCACCAGACATCACAGGATTCCAGTAGTTCCGGCCCATTTGTCTGCTGCTGCTAGGAAGTTGTTTACTCTTTTGTATCATTCTCTGCTGACGTCTGCTCACTGAACAATGTCATCAAATTTCCTGTTTTTTGGCTTGTGGAAAGTAGCTCCCCCACCTTATGCTAAAGCTTTGCTGCATGGAGATCAGTGGGGCCGGATGCACCCAGCAGACAGGATGTGAGGTTAAATGCAGCATAGCTAAATAAATAAAGTAGGTGTTCAGTAGGGAACTAGAGCTGTCTACTTACCAGGAGGATAAAGCTGGCAGTTTAAATATTGAGCAGTGATTAAAAGCCCACAGTTTGTTTTGGGTTTAGTTGTTTGGTTTTTTTCTTGGGATGGCTTTTGGATTTTTTTGTTTTTATGTTTTCCTGCAGAATTATGTTGGATATTTTCCTGAAGCAGCCTGGCATAGTTTATAATGTAGTATGTGAAAACACCTCCATCCAGGTATGGCAGAACATTCTGCAAGCTGTTGGCTGTGAAGCTGCTAGTGCTGTGAGTCTGCAGACAGAAAACTGTCAACAGTGCATTCATCAATAGTTCCACTCCTAGCTAGCACAGCAGAGTCTGGTTGCTGAGATCAGGAGTACTGAAACTCAGCCAGGGGGATGATCCCCTTTCATTTTTAGTTTGCTTGTTTTTTGGCCAGTGCCACAGGGTTATTAACTTCCACTTGGACAAGAACCAGTGATGAGCAGAGCAGACCTTAGTTCAACAGTTCTTCCAGACAAAGCTTGGGGCAGCTTTAGTTGATGATGCTAACTAACATCATCATCATCATCATATTAGCCTCCTGTCACCTCTAGCAAGAGGAAGCACCTACTGAAAAAAAACAAAAGCCAAACACAAAACAAAACCAAAAAACCCTTTGCAAAAATAGGGCACACAGTGTGCTGTATGAGACTTGAGTTTTATGCTTCTCTAGCTTTTCTCTAGGTCTGTTGTGCTCTGAATGTTCCCCTCCAGCTTAGCCTTACTGTGTCTCTAAACTCTTCCTCTTCTTTCCCTAAAGAGCTCAAAGAAAAGTTGATCACTTCATGAGAACAGTTCTTGGAAGGAATCTTCTGAAGTCCTTTTTCTAAACAAAATACAAAAACCAACCCCTTTCCCCCCACCCTCCCCCAAAATCCCCAAACCAACAACAAATGGCAAAAGAAAAAACATAACTTGCAACATTTGGGGTTACCAGCAATAGGCTGACCAAGAAGGTGTGCTGGAGTTGTATTTAGGGCACATTTAGAGTTTGTCTTTATTTTTGTGAGTTTTTTTATTCAAGTACAGCCTGAACAATTTGCCTAGTGCCTTTCTCTACTAAATTCAGTTTTTCTGTTCTGTCTCAGTGATGTTTCAGTAACTGGAAATAGTCTTGAGTACTGCATGTGGAGCATGTGGGCTGTCACCTCATTGAAATGCTGAGTTCTCTGTCTTTTCCAACTTCTTCATATTTGGGTCTGTGCAGAAACAAAAATGCTGTTTCCCTTGGAGTATCTTCCTTTATGGTCAGAAAGGAAATAATGGATTGCCCTTCCATCCAGAGTTCCTGTTCTTCTAGCATCCTGCAGCCCTCGTGGGACCCACAGCCAGTGCACAGAGCAATGAACTAGAGGCAGTCCCCAGCCATGGGCACTTGTGTGAATTTGCTTTGCACCTCCAGGTGGAATTTGCAATGGGATTGTCACGTTAAGATCACACTGATCCCGAAACGTGCACATTCTCCAAGACAGGCTGCCAGGTTGGATAAGGTGTGATCAGCTTGCACTTCAGTCAGCTAAACCTTTGCAGTGAAAACGTGCTCAAGAGGTTGGTCTAGCCCATGGTGTAGATCTGCCCATGGCCCAGGAGCCCCAGCAGTCACCTTCCGACTGGGAGCGGGCGCTGTGTGTGGAGGGAGGCTCAGGAAGGAGGCAGGAAGGGGATGGCTGCAGACAATGAGTTCAGTGCCTAGGCAAAGGTAACACTTCAGCCTAACAATTGGCAGGGGCTTCTCTCTCTTTGTTTCTCTCCTGCCCTCCTTCCTCTCTGTGCATTCCCTCTTCCCTCCTCTACATGCTTTGGGAGAGTCATCCTGCACCTCTGTGCCCTCCAGCAGTTAACAGTGGTGTGGTGGATTATTTTGACATCTGCCCCCTCCACCCCACTGCTTGCAGTCCTATCCTCTTCAGTTCCTCTTCCCTTTACAGCTTCTGCTGAAGTCTGAACCATTTCTGGTTTAACAGGCAACAGAAGGAACCTGTGGCTGCATTTCCCCTGTGGCAAAGCTGGACAAGCAGGCTGTGAGGCTGGGCAGGGCACTCCATCAGGGAGAGGGGACCAAGTGAGCAGGCTCTGCTCTGCCACCCATCCTGCTCCTCAGACCTGGCTGGCTGGGGGTGAGCCCCAGGAGGTCTAACACAGTGTATTCCTTATCCTCCTGTGCAGGAGGAGAGCTCTGAACAAATTGTGCCTCCAGGGCACCTCAGTACCAACCTTCTTCCTGAGGCCCTTGACAGGGGTTGAGCCAAAGAGCTCCAAATCAGAGCCTTCTGCCTTCTGCTCCTGATTACATTTATTCATAACTTGCCTTCATGGAGATTTGTAAGTACAGGTGCAAGCTAAAACTCCTGAAAAGATGTAATTCATTTTATTTCTAACAAATAAATTCCAGATGTTTGCCTCTGACTCCTGGAGTGCTGATATAATCAGCTTGAGGCTCCAGTTGCTCAGCCTTGTTGTATGACAGAACAGAGAGTGAAATGAATGCTTCACTATTGCCAGTGGCTTGCAGTCAAAGGGACACAGTTTTTCCAACCAGATGAAACTGGGAGAGTTCCAGATGAGACTGGGAGACTTGTGTCAAGAAAACAACTGGTAGGCAGTGCAGTGATGGAACAGAAATAACTGCATTAAAAAGAAAATTAAAATGATCTTGTATGGTAGACATGCTGGAAATAATGGAACATATCAGGAATGTTCTATCCTATCCCATAAAAATAGGTGTGTAGTTACTAGAAGGTGTTTTCTTGCTGTAGACTGTGAAAAGCTTCTTAATCAGGAAACATGAATTTGCATAGTGCTGCTTGCTGTAACTACAATCCCAAAGCCACACTTTGGGGAAAGTGGTGTTTCTTAATTCACTGATAGAGACAACAGATTCTTCTTACACTAGAAAAATAGCAAGGCAGTTAAATGGTAGTCCTGGTAATTCTGTACACCATACAGATGAAAAAAACCCCATTAGAATAAGCTAAAAATACACAGGCAAATGGCAAAGCAAAATTATCAGTTAAGCTAGTAAATTGTCATAAACACTATGAAATTCTGTCTTAAATCTCTGAAGTAGAAATGTAATTTGTGGGATAGGAGTAGAGACACCCACAGTTTATGATCAGCAAAAATATTTTCAACATAGGCATGCTTATCTTGCTTCAAAGAAATTAAAAAGAATAATCTTGAATGCTTAAATGTGTTAGATTTATTTGACAGAATAATTCACAGGTGATCAGGCATTCAGCATTCAGGGCCAGTTGCTCAAAGAAGGAAGGACACAGAGCAGTGCTGGACATTATATTTGTGCCAGTGTTTCTTAGCTTTCATTGCACACTGAACCTGGGAAAGGAGGTGTGCAAGGAGACAGAATCCGTGCACCAAATGCACTAAATAATATCCCTTCCAATAGCAGAAAATTGTCAATTGTGTCACAAAACCACTGCAGATCTTGCTTGCTTCATCTGGAAAGTATTTCTGGGTACAACCCCATATTGTGGCCTTCAAATTTTGTTGCTGTGTTTTGTGGGGAGCATACTGTGAGTAATTTATGGCTAATGGAGTCATGGGTTGATGCCACCTCTAATATTTTCCTTCTGTTACACAGAAGGTTTGTTTTGTTGGAATACATTTGAATGTTCTTAGCAAAATTAGATTAAAATAAAACTGGATTAAGTTATTCACTCATGGTATATTCTGAAGTCATCCAGACTATGACATACTGGTTCAAATTAAGCAGTGGAGAAAAATGTAGAACTTTGGTGTTCTCTGGTAGGTGCCTAGACTGAACCATGTCAGTGGTTCATACAGTTAGTCAAAATATATTCCTGTCCCTATATAGCACTAAGATTGCAAAGTTCAACATTTAGCTGCACGCCATTTGTTTTGTCTTTGGAGGATAAGGACAAAAGAGATGCAGACAGATCTGCTAACCACACAAATATGAATGTGGTAAGAACATTTGCCCTGCCTCAAAGGAACATACAAACACATAAAACAAGTCCAATGAGACTTCTCATGATTGATAAAACTTTCCTAATCCACAACACTGTTCCCCTGCATCTTTAGTAAGTAGTTACAGCCTCATGTTCAGAGTTCATAGAGGAAGGAAAAGAAAGAAGTGATCTGAGTAATAAAACTTTGCAAGAGTCTGATTGACATCATTGTTCTATGAGTTTATAGGTTTACTTTGAGTTTTAATTCCTCGAGTGACCTGTAGTTTTTGGAACTGTTAGTAGTCTGTATTTTACTTTCTGTCTCTTACACGAGACATTAGACTTTATACTAGAAATCTATTTATCCCTGATACCTAATTTATTTGTAATGTATGTGTTACATTTGCTGTTTCACACAAACTTTTTTTGCTGTTAAACTGATTTATAGAGGTGTAACAGAATTTTTACACAAAGCAATAGTTTTGTTTTGTTCTAGTCCTACAAATTCCCAGCTGGTTTTTGTGTCCTAGAAATCAGACTGAACTCAGAGTTAAACACTCAATTGGATATTTTGCTAATAGAATTTTTCTGTTTGCTTTGGGCATTCTCCTAGTATTTCATTGCTTGGGGGAAGAAGGCGAAAGAAAATAAATGAGTACAGTTGGTTTTTTTACTCAGCTTTACTAGAGATACAGAGGAGTTTCTCTTCTGCAAGTTGCAGGCAGGTCTGAGGAGCTCTGAGTCCCCCCAGTTTGGTTGTGCTGATACAACGTCCACCTTCCCCCAGGGAGGACAGCAAGGCTTGCAAATTAACATTTCCTGCTAAAATTTCTGGTAAAAGCTCCCTGCCAGAGCTATCAGCAGTCTGGATCACTGTCTGGGAAGAAACACTTGGTGCAGGGGAGGAAGAAGGAAATGGTGACTGTGAACTTATTAACGGTGTCGCCAGACAGGACTTTAATGTCTGTTTTCTCTTGTTTGTTCTCTGCTTGCAGCAGAGGCCTAGGCCCATTGCATCCTTGCTTAGAAAAAAACCCAGCAGAGTGAGAAAGCAAAAACACTCAGGGTGGAAACGTATGTTGGGTAGTTGCAAAACAGATGAGATGAGCTTCCATTTTGTCAGCACTTGTCTACCAAGGCAGATTTGGGATGGATGCCA
The DNA here is from genome assembly GCA_025447755.1 of Corythornis vintsioides. Classification (NCBI taxonomy): domain Eukaryota; kingdom Metazoa; phylum Chordata; class Aves; order Coraciiformes; family Alcedinidae; genus Corythornis; species Corythornis vintsioides. The sequence goes on along the minus strand of JAOEGS010013130.1, from coordinate 55,265 downwards.
GTTAGTTAGATAATGACTAAGTGGAGTCTCTTTCACGTGGCTCCTTCTTCTGATCCATCCTTGTTACCCAAGTGAAAGGAGGATGTGTTGCCTGGCTCAGAGATGCAGCATGGGGCTCTGTGGCATGTGCCAGAACAGCCCAGGCTCCTCACATGCCCACAGCTCCAGCACCAATTCCTATCACAGGACAACTGTGCAAGGCATCCTGCTGTCATCAGACATTTTAGATCAGCCAGATAGATTTAGGTGTCAATAAAATTATGCAGAAGCTGGGAGGTACCTGGTGAGCCTAATACTTGAAAAGCTATTTTGTTATGCTAGTCTTGAGACTGTTGTGCTCACATTTTGCATTCGTTGCTAGGAGGAGCAGAGAACCTCCTTGTTTCAGAGCCTGCACATGGTGCTGGTGTTCAGACAGCCCCTATGGAAGGGTTCACTTCTTCCAAGACTTGTAACTTGAAAAACTTTGGAAGAAAGCTTTTCCTGACATCCTATCTACACTACGAGGAAGGCAAGCAGCATTTTCACCCTTTTTAAATGGCTGTTCAAAAGGTGCATGGAAAAATCCACATCTGCTTGACCAAATGCACCTTTAAACCACTGATAGTTTTGTGCTTTTAAGTATTCATTATTTTGTGTAACAGCAGTTAACTGTCCATGCAGTTTACAGATGAATTCATGCGTTTATAGATTTATTCAGTGGTTTTGCATCTTCTCTTCTTACTCCATCTTATTACTGCATGTTAAAGATCTTTACTTCAAATTTTCTAACTGTAGAAAGATTCTGTGCAACTGTCACTGCAACCATCTAACTACTAAAAGCAATCAGATGCAACAATCTGCAGATGATGTTTCCCTTCCCTGGAAATCTCACAGTTAAATAGAGATGGAAAATATATGAGGCTAATCAACATCTCTAGATTATTATCAGCCTAGTTATGGTTCTTCTATTTTAGAAATACAAACCTTATACCTAGAGAGAGTGTTATCTGGGCAGTACCAATGTCAATGAACTTTGCTGTGGGCAGGATTTCATCTCCAGTAGATAGTTGATACCCAGCTGATTTAGTTTCCCTGTTGCCTGCAGTGGCAGGGGGGTTTATGGGCTGCATGGCTGATGGGTTGTTTATTAAAAAGGAGGTGCCTCGTGGGAGGCTGCTCTGCTGAGACCTTGGTTGCCACAGATTTAGTCCTGTGAAACTTTACTAGGAGGTGGTAAGATATTGGTCACTTGTGCATTTCGAGGTGGTAAGATATTGGTCACTTGTGCATTTCTGGAGAGAAAAATCATACTCCATAATATTTCATTTAAGACCAGCAGTGTCTTTGGCATATCCAGCAGTTCTTTTGTAAAGGCAAATGCTTCTTGTAGGCAGAATATGCAGAGATTGCTTTGTATCAAAGATAATAGTATTGTTGACTTTTTAAAACGGATTTTTTTTCAGTTAAAATGAAGTGTGCCTACCACAAATTGATGTAGAATAAAATTCTGTTTACAAGAGAACTAGACTGAAAAAGTTGCTTTACTGCATCCATTTCCACTTAATTGCATTTCTGATGATAATGAAAACCCCACTTTAGTGAAGACAGGCAAAGTTTAGGTGGATCAGCATAACTGTAAAAAGGTTCTACTGTACTTAAGGGGGGAAAAAAAGAAGCAAGAATGGTCCCATGTAGCAGTGTGTAATATTTAAGGAGCCCTGTGGGCTGGCAGAAGCACTGTGTGTTACTGAACCAGGCTCAAGCAAAAACCAGTGTCAGGTTTCAAACTACCCTGTAGGTCCTGAGAAATGAAGAGGCATCTGTATTAGAGGAAACCAGTCACTCATCTCCTCAGCTGGTGAATTTCCTAGTGGTCATGAGAAAGAAGGGATCCCCAGCACTCTTAAACCCTTTGTCTGGTTTCCTTCTTATGGTGAAACCTGGAGGTAACCTGTTGGATTGGTATTGGTGTGAACAAGAAAAATTAGTGCTAAAAATCAGAGTGGAAAAAAGATGTATATTTGTTAATTTACTTGTTGATTTTTTTTTTTAAGAAAGACATCTTGTATATACCAGCAGTCTCAAGTCTTCATTTATTGGAGACAAAGTTGTGTATTCAGAAAAGGTTTGAGTGCCAAGAACCTCTCTTTTGGTTTTCTCAAATATCAGGAGATAGTCACAGCCTGCTAAACCTGCATTCAAAAAAAAAAATAATACTGGAATGCTTCTTACCAGTATTGAGCATTTCTCTTTCACTGTACTGACCTCTGTCCTGCTGACTTTAGCACTTACTCTACCTGCAAAATTACATCTCAGAGACTGCATCTTTGCTGTCTTTCTAGAGCAGTTCCCAGGCAGGATGCTGGGTAGAGCAGGAGGCAGTTTGTGCTTACTTAAGGTGGGCAGAGCACACCTTTTGGCCCAGAGAGAAAACCACATGCCAGTGGTGTTCAGCAGGTTCACACACCTGAGCAAGCTGTGTGAAGGTGGTGTGTGAATGCTGGGAGAATGGGCAAGAAGAAGAAGGATGCAGCTCCATATTACCAGCATCCAGTCTCAGAGGACTGAAATCAGCTGGTGCATCCAGGATGCTCAGCAAAGGCTGGAGCTGTGTGAGATAGAGAAGCACTTGCAAGAGCTGGTATGTGGTTCCCAGTTGGTCAGGAGGGGTGGGCTCAGTTTGCTGCCTGGACAGCTATGTGACAGCAGCTTGCTGCAGGCCATTTGACACTGCCTGGGAAATGTATGATTTTATAATAATGGCAGCAGACAGGATATTGATCATAGCTGTGATCAATAAAGCCTCAACTGTGTCAGTGCAAGCAATGGGCTATTAATGACAATCGAAAAAAGTTTGTTCCTTGATAAATGGAGGCTTAGGACAAAATAGAGATCTTCTAGGAAGCCTAGCAGATCCACTGACTGGTTTATGCTGGTTTTGTGCTGCACTTAGCTTGGTCTGTTTGTGGTAATTGCAGTGTTAGCAGATCAAGGCATGAAAAGTTTGTTTGATGTAAAGTAATTGGAGATCTTCCTGATAGACTGGAACTTCCTTTTAGTCAGCTGACTGTTTAAATCCAGATGATGGGAGGAAAACTGCCACTGAAATTCATGTGTGTAAAGAAAAAAAAATTATAATAATGGAGATCTATTGTATCTTGATGGATCTACAGTCATCTCTACAATAAAACTAGCAAGTGGTATCCACTAGAAAGAATTAGCTGATAGATATGAAACAGATTAGTGATTATTGCTGTACTCCAGGATCTTGCAGAATCACAAGAGAGCAAGCATTTTTAATAATATTAAACAATAGAACTACTGTGTCATATTTAAGTCTCCCAGAGTGCTGTGCAGCTCAACTGTTAAAAAGCAGGCAGCAAGAATTTCCCTCAGGGCCAGAAGAATGTAGTATTTGTACTAAAGTGTCTGCTCAAGTGGGGGGATGGAAAGTCAGCTACAGCCTGCCTAAAAAATTAATACACCTAAGGCAGTAGTAGGTGAATCAGAAGTTCCTTTTCAATTAAACAAAGATGTTGGTACAGCCAAGGCTGTATTTATTTGTTTGGAGTGATGCAAACCCCAATATATTTAATGCTCTGGTTTCTATGATGACCTGTAAGACTTAATAGATCAATTTCTTCTCTGTCTTCTTGCCTAGCCTTTGCATATGGATAGAGGTTATTTCTGCCAACAGATCAGAGAGGATAGCACACTGAAACTTTTATATTGACACTGGCATGTGAGGCATTAGTTAGTCCCTAGGGCTCAGTTAGAGCTCTCCCAGCCAGTGAAGTAACCAGACTTGTGTCAGGTGAGGGGAAAAGGGAAGAGGAAATAGGTTCTCTGCCTTCTGGGAATTTCTAGGCGCCCTGTTTTTTATGTGGCTGGCTTTAATGCATTTTGTGAGCTAGAATGTGGCTGGTCCTGATTGCAAAAGGGAAAACAGAGCGGTCTCAGAGTTGTTGAAGTGCAAGGGAATAGCTGCTGAAACTCAAGAGAGGTGTAATAGCCACATGTATGTGCTGTTCAGCTGCCTGCAAGGTAATGGCTCACACAGGCAATCACAACCCATATTGGCAAGTAAAGCCAGAATACCAGAGATGCCTGACTGCAGAGCACTTTTGCTCTGAAGTGCAGAATATTCGAGATGACCCTTGAATTTTGTCAAAAACAAATAAGACATTGAATCGGGTGCCAGTGCCTTAAAGATGACCTCTTTTTTTTTTTTTCATCTGAAGCAATTCAGTTTCACCATGTAGCACATTCTGTTCCTGTTGCCCTCAAAAAGATAAACACTTTAAAAACTGCATTTGACTTTGAACAACTTAAAATGTTCATACTACTTTTTTTTTTGCATTGATAAAGGCATCCATTTCTGCAACCTATGTATAGAAAACCATTATTATAGGGTTTAAAAAATGCTTCTAAAGTACAAGCCAGATCATTTAAGCTGCTGTTTTGTGCAGAATATAACTACAAATACTCTACAGCGTGCCCTCACCACATAGAAATACTTGGCTAAAGTTTAGTGAGCAGCCCAGGGAACCAATGTGGGGAGAGCTCACAGCCTCCAAACAAAAAAATTGTGCCTATGTTGCCTGAATGGAGAAGTTATTGAAAAACTTTTAGTTAGAAAGCAAGAACCTTAATGAAGACCCCAGGGAGCCATCTCAAATCTGAAGATGGTGAAGGCCTAGAGCAATTTACATTCAGTGCTGATCAGTGGTAAAAGCATTTGGCAAAATGACCATGGGGCACAGAGCACTCGTATCCCCAAGGTTGTTTTGGAGGATATGATTCATGTTTTTCTCTTCTAAACAGACAAATAGATGAAATCTCAAGCCCTGTGTACTTGTGCATAGCATCCAGGTCTCTGAATCGAGTAAATGGTGCAGCAAATAGAACTTGCTAGATTTGAATAGCTTTTGATGTGAGGGCTGGTTTCCACTCAAGTGTGTTGTCTTTGGACAGAAAAAACAGATGGCTTTCTTCTTCTGATTGGTGTGTGATTTATTCTGTCCCTTATTGGTGTGCAGTTCATTGAGAGTGAAGATTCTTATGGAAGTATGTAGTGTGAGATTTGCAAAGCCACTTTGCTGGAGTTCTGTCTGCTTTGCTTACCTTAGAAACCAATGATAACACTGCAGTTACTGAGTTACAGTGTAAATTGTGTTGGAGTGGTCAGAAACTCTCATTTTGAATTTCAGAGATCAGCGGGTGTTTCCCAGATAGGAGCTGTTATCAAATGGCCCTGGTGTTACCAGTGCCAGCTGCTGTTGGTTGGGCAGGAGGCAGGGGGACCTGGCACCATGTCGAGGGGTGCTGAGACCAACTTTCTCCAAGGGTGCCTTGGTTCTTCTGAATGTGAAAATGGAAATAGAAGCCATTTCCTCCCTCTACAAATTGAGATCTGTGTAACTGTGCTGTAGGCAAGCTAAGTGATAATGACAGTTATTTTGTCACCTAAGTACCCTATCAAGAGCTAAAAATTTCTCCTTGATTTCGTCGCATATTCTGTATAAAAGTTCTAACCTTTAACAATGGCAGGGACTGCTGATGGCCTTTTGGTCCTGCCATTGTACAGCATTAGCACAGCAGGCCGCTGGTCTGGGCCAGAGGCCGTCCAGGCCTTACTTACAAATGATAATAAAAGTCACTTTGGGACAGCATCATTAATTACTGCCAACAACACGGAATAATTCAATTTTGCTAGTGCCATGTTGCAGCCTGATAACTGACATTTCCTGTAACAAATAAGGGGAGAATTTATCAAGAGTGCAAAATGGGAGTTCATAGTGGTGTCTAAAGTGTGCTAGAAGGCCTGATTTCACAACAGTGTTACTCCGGCTTTCTTCTCATTTAGCTTTGATTATTGCAGTGGAATGACAATGAAGAAACTCAGTGGGGGAATTAGGCCCAGAATAGAGACAAGAAACAAACACATATAAGAATGATTGGTGTGTGCAGCAAGCACATGTAACCAAAAATCAGTAGGGTCTTCCTCAGGCCCAGGCCCAGTTTCACTGCTGAAACGGGGGTGACTGCAGTGTTCAGCAGTCCCAGTCTCAGATGGGTGTAGATATCTTCTGGTAGCTTCTCCAGGACCTGGTTTAACCCAGATTTGCTTCCAGAGTGAGCAGTGGAGGTGTTGTCAGGATCTCTGGTCTCCTGGCTGACAGGGCCAGCAGCCTGACTCGAGAGCTCTGGCATCTCATTACGCTTGAGAAACTTTGCTTATAACAAAAAATGCAAGCTGTCCAGATTCTGTGTTGCTAATGATGTGAATCAGAGGCCAGAGTTTGGCTCTCAAGAGCTCATTTATGTAAAACTGGTTCACAACTGGTACTAAAACTTAAGAAATAGATTAGGAAAACAGAGTATCTTACCCCCTTGCTTACCCTGTCTGTTGTATGGCAGCACCACAGATAATTTTAGGAATCGATTTAAAACAGAATATAGATAAAAGGAAGAAGATACCAGAACATAAACTTAGTTGATCTTCAGATTTTATAGATCTAAATATGTATTGTTTTGTTGACAAGAGATACATCAGTAGAAACTCGATTTAGTTTAACATAAATGCTAGATTTTATCAAAGTAAATTGCACTGAATCAGAGTGCTACATTACGTAAATTACTGACTCTGTGACATTTGTCTACATCTTTTATGAAACAAATAGGAAACAGTACCAAGGGCTGGACTTAACAGGTTTCATCTACATTGAACAGCAGTTTTCATTAATTTTAATTGCTTTTCAGCACTCTCATCTTTATATTTCAGTGAAGGATAGACTTACTACTATCATCTTAGGGTCTTTGAGAGCCAGCCTTACCTTTGTCCTTGAATCTATTAAGCAAAGGCAGAAAACTTGGATGCTTTGTTCCCTCTTGCTCTTTATTCAAGCTGTTGTGGCCTCCAAACAACAAAGTAGCTGCATGGGGCCAGATTCCCGCTTCATTTACCTTGAAGTAAATCCAACATATTCTCCTTGTATTTGGTGGAATTACTTTGAATTTTCACTGTTGCTAAACGGGTCAGAATTTCAGCCCATGGACTATAAAATTCATTTTATGCTTTGAGCAATTGTGCATGTTAGGAAGATCTGCTCAGCCAGCATTTTATGTAACGTCAAGTTTGTAACAGAACAGCACTGTCAAGGTCTGCAAGGGAGCTGTGAAAGTGATATTTAGTGTAGAAGAAATTAATGGAAAATAAGAAGCTAAATCTTATTTCCACTGAGAAAGAAGGAGGTAACTGACCATGAATTGGATTAGTATTCATATATTTGAGAAAGTTGATTGTTACAAACAAAGAAAAATGTGAATAGTGAAAACTTACAGCTGATCCAGAACATGGAGACTTTCTTGCCCAGAAACATTAGCCACACTGTCACAAAGCCCCTCTGTGGCACCACACTGCTATGACCTGGGTGCACAAGATCTGGACCTTGTAATGCCAGTATATACTGAGTGGGTTATTTCCTAGTTTTCAGCATCCAAGAGCGTGGCTGCAGTTTCTGAGAATGTAGAATACAGTTTCTGTATTCATGTAGAATATTAATTTCTGCCATTAATAGATCCTGAATCAGTTGAATATAGGGTATAAATTATGCGTTCATTTGAGCTTTCATTTTCTGGAGTGACAAATCCATGCTTATAACAGCAGGTAAGAAAAAGGATATTTTTTCCTTTGTAAAGGTCATGCCCTTCTTTTTTTTAGAGTTATAAAAATTCAGTTTATCTTAACAGTCCTATAGCTCCTATCATAGCTCGATGATCAAGGCTGTCAAATCTTGCTGTGATGAGTCAGCTCACACTGATTTATATTAGGTACTTGGTATATGTAGAAAACAGGTATGTATTTTAAAATTAGATAAAACACTTGTGCTGCCTTTAAAATACTGATCTGAGTAAAATGATGCATTTTGCTGGCTGTTGTCCATTAGGACCAGTGATAAAGTTTTATGTCTAATCACTGTAGTTATCTGTGTCACAATGAGTCAGAGCCTTAATGGTGAAGTCTATTTGAAGAGTTATTTATTGTTAACAGAAATTCTCATTCTCTGCTTTCTACACACGGATGTGAGCAGTACAGCAGCAGTTTCCTTCTGCAGTCCATTCAGCAGAAGTTTGCACTTCTTTGTTCAGGTCAGTTGCAGGAAAAATAAGCTGCCACACGTCCTCTCACAAACTCTTTCCTGGAAAAGGCAAGAAGAGCAGGAGGAGCAGAAATGCTCCCAGCTGCCATTTAGAGAGGGATTCTAGCAGGAGGCCAGGGCTGGGCGATTACATGCTCAGCCAAAGAGTCATTCCTGTCATCTCACAGCCCCATCTGGGGCAGAAAGGAAGCAGCTGTGGATTGTGGAGGAGGATTTCAGGCAAGCACTCCTGTTCCCCAGGATGCCAGCAGCTCCCTGGCCAGCCCTTCTTGTGACTGGATGGTGCTACAGCAGCTCTGTGGTTCTGGCTCTGGCAAGGATTACCTTGGGCTGCGTGGGGCTCTGCTTTAAAACATCCCACAAAAGCTTCATAAAAGAGGTGACTTAAGAAAATCAGCCTCTGGAAGGAATGTGTTTGCTCCTCCATAGCAGGAGCATTGCATAGGAGTTAATAGCCAAAGGATTTTTTGGGGGCTGACTCTGCCCTTTTAGGAGGTTTGCTCTCCTCTCTAATTGGTGATGGTAAGAGAGGCATTTTGGAGAAAGCCAAGATATGAGACCTCTAGCAAATAGGAGACCTGTGGGCTGCTTTGATGTGTCCCACACGCCAACCAGGCAGTTTATCACCATAGGGAGCATGTGGATCAAGTTGGCTTTATTTCCACCCTTTATTTCTTTCTACATATACTCATTGAGCAAGTTCATTTAAAGTTTTTCTAGCTGTAGGAAGAAATAATAACAACCCAGCAACCATGAACAGGCCATTCCTGTAGATTCTGTTCTGGTAAAATGTAAAGAATGACTCAGAGAGAGAAGTACTTTATACCAGGTTACATCAGGTCAGTATTGCATTTGTTGTACTTTAATCAGGTCAGTCACAGTTGTTTGGGTCTGTCTTTTTAAAGCTTATTTCGGTTGTTTTTATTTACCAAACATTCACTTTCCTCTGGACACTGGAAACATGAAGTATTTCTGTTTAGATGTTTGAAACTTATCTGCTACAACACACAGATCATTTCTAGTGAGTGTTAAGCTGCACACAGCAGTCAATAGAAGATCTCTCCATTGACTGCTCTCATGTATGGCTAATACCTTGGGATGGATCTCAATGCCATGGTTCCACAGAACAAAAAGTATGCTGTTCAAATAAGGCAAATTTGGGGGAAAGTAAGTGCTAGCAGCAGTAGTTCCACAGGTCAGAGGATATAAAATGGCTGCAGTGGCTCTGTTTAAGTGGTTAAAGTAGCCTGGAGTTGATTATCTGCTGTGTCTCTAAGCAGAGGATGTAAACACTTGCAGCTGCAGTAACTGAGCTGCTGTCTGCAATTAAAGCTAACTAGTAGTTGCTGACCTGCAGCCTGCTATTACAGGCATCTCACTCCCTAGAACTGTATTGCAGCTATTGTGGAAGTTGAACCAGCACAAATGAGCCAAAAAAGGTTTGCATTTTCAAAAGCCTGAGAATTAGTTTCTGTTGCAAATGATTCCAGCATTTGGATTTCCTTGAGCCCATGAACTGTGGTGCCAGCCTGCACTCTTGGGATGGTTTGAGTATGGGGCTGCAATGAGAGCAGGCTGTGCTGTCAGAAATCTGCAGCAGGACCCTGTCCTCCCATCTGTCTGATTTGGTCCCTGGCTCCAAGTTCCAGACTGGCCTCTCAGGTTATTTGGTTGACTGAGGAAGGCTTGTCAAAAGACTAGAATTTATAGGCAGTGTGCTTGAAGTGTTCTGCACTCAGGTCACTTCTTACTCACTTCAGCATCTCAGTGATAAGGGACCAGCTCTGTCATGACCAATTCCAGGAACCCACAACTAGTTCTCCCTGTCTTTGCATCCACTCTCTTACAGGTTGGTCCCTGCTTGGAAGGCTTCACATGCATCCATCATATCTGTCAGTCTGTAAATGTATTGGGTTTTTGTTTTACAAATAGGAAAGACACTTCAAGGAAGAGGTAGCCAAAGGTGTGAGTGAATAAGATGTGTTTACGTGTGGGTTTTGTCTGGGTTTGGTTTTGTTAGGAGCTTGTAGCATTAGAGGTATTTGGAAAGCTCATTTAATTCACCTATAGCTGAGAGGTTATGCTAATCCTTGCTGGAGCCTTGCTTTTTGACACAGGCCTTAATCAGCATGTTAGTCCTCAGTGCTACCAGCAGCACACAAAATGTTGAAATGATTAATCAAGTTATTTGAGCAGATGTCAGTAGGATTAAGAATTAACGGTGGTTCACCAAAATTTTCCAGCTGAGGTGCAGACCAGGGTTTTTCTTCTACTTGGGACAAGAAGTTAATGTGTAACAAGACAGTTTCATTTGGGCAGTGCTTGTAATTAAAGCTTAAATGGTACATAGATATTTTCAGTGTAGAAATAGCCACAGGTTTCTGTCAGAAAACTGTTTTTCAGGCTCAGTTCTTCAAACACTTTGATGAGCATTCACAACCTTGCCAAGAGAAAGAACCATCTGAAAAGCAATAACTGGCACTACTGGGTTTCTCTCACTTGTTAAAATTCCCCTTGGATTGGGATTGATAATCCAAGGGTACACTGGGCTGATAGGTGGGGTTTGACTTACCACTAAATGCCAGTGAAGTTCAGCTCTGGATCTGAACCTCACAGGTCAGGAACATCTCTTTCTTGGTAAAACTTAAAGCACTTTGCAGCTTCATGCTGGCAGATGGAGTGGACAAAGTAAATGCTTCAAAATTTAATTTGAAGTGTGGTTATGGTCAGAGAAGGGACTGTAAAAATACATCTCTTAATCAATAGATATGTTCCCTCTGTGTCCTTCAGGCATTTCTGCTGATCTCACTGATTTGGGACAAGTAGTTACTGCTGTCAGTGCTGCAAACCCAGTAACACTGGTGCAGAGAGATGGATTCCCTCCTGCTCTGGGCATTGTCAGCAAAAGTATTTGCTATTTTCTAGTGCAGATTGTGAATAATTGGATGATAGGCCACATGGGAGAATAAAGCAGCTTGATTTTTCCAAACAAAGAGGGATTTTTGGTCTTGGAATTAGAAAAAGTAGACTGGAAAGTATTTAAACTAAGCTGATCAGATTTAGTTACTCTCAGAATGACTGGGGGAAGAGCTGAAACCCCTCCATATTATTTTAACAGCAGCTTTTAGAGGCACTCTTAAATAACACAGGCAAACACACTGATTCTTAGCTTGCTTTTGCAGGCATCATGTTGCCATTTTCCCTTCACTTGTTTCTTGCTTGTTTAACGTTGCAGTGATGATTTCCAAGCTGATAAATAAATAAAATCACATCTGATAAACTCTGAGGGCTGATCAATGGAGCAGTAACGTCAGAGAAAGAACAGAATGTGTATTTCTAAAACATTTTTTCTGTGTGACATGCTGATGATTCTTTAAAATCACTTACTGGAAAAATTCTAGACTGCAAAACAATAAATCTGATCTTCAAGTGTGGCTTTACTTTGAAAAATGGCAATGTAAAAATGCCACCTTTGTACCCAACAAATCTTTTCTTTGTACATATGAATCCATATATATCTTCCATGTACTTCATTGCCCAAAATATTTGTTTTCTGCTTTTGTACTCCAGTTACCTTTGAATAGTCTGTGTAACTTCAAGGACCATGGGTTTCTGTTTCCCATTTTTATGTGGGACCATTGTTACTCCCTTTAGTTTTCATTCCTGACACAAGAGGTGAAAAATATTTGAGCACATGAAAGTGCAGATACTCACCTTGTGGGAATTCCCAGAGAACCTAACCTGTCTCCCTCTGTATTTGGATGTTTAAGTGCTTTAGAAAGTCCATCTCATACCATCTGAAGTGTCAGTCACATTCAAGCTTGTTTAATGATTAATCATCCTGAAGAGAAACCATTGTGCTAAACAGCACTTCTGGTCATTGCCCTCCATCCTTGAAGTGACACGTGAGAGGGAAGGATCCCAGCTTGGTTTGTGCATCCTCAGCTCAACTGTTTGCCTCTGTTAGTGGAACAGAACCTCCTGTGGGAGCTGCTGGGGTGCAGGATGCAGGACACACAGCAGCACATCTCAATACAGGCATCCAGTGCAAATATCTGAGTGCTGAAACCTTCCCTGGAGGGGCTGGGCAGGAAGGAGGGAATGCAGCATTAAAAAAAAAAGCTCTTGGAGAAATGAAATGAGTGTGTTTTTGTAGTACTCTTGGGCACTTGTTACCTCTGAAATTCTAAGAAGAGTGTTAGGTATTTTTGCAGGTCTTCTGGAGGTTTCATGCTTTTTTGGACTTTAAAAAGAGAAATTTTTAAACATATGTTTTGCAGAATGGCTGGAGTGCTACAGAGGATACAGAAAAATAATCTGTCTACCAAACTTCCTGACTAATTCATTACTTTAGGCTTAAAAAAAAAGTAAAAAATGTTGGTTTCTAGTGGTCTTAACATATAAATTCACACAAGCAGAATAAGACCCTCTTAATGATAGCAATATATCTGTAAGACAGTGGTAAATAAGAAATGTTTTCTCTAACAGAGCTATTTTTTTTTTCTTCTTCCCTGAGTGTATTTGTATTAATAAGATCCCTTCTAATTTCTTCCAGGCACCAGTAACAGATGTGCAGTTTGGCCCTATGAGACTTCATCAAAATCAACTTCAGGTAATACAGCAGTTCAAACTGAAGTCTTAATGTCTGAAGCATCACAGATGTTAGCTTAAAATCTACAACTGGAATTTTCTGGGTATAGACATCTTCACAGAGCATTTTTGTCAGGGAATAATGTGCACCCAACAGATTTTTATCATAGTATCCTAAAAATCCTGCCTCTTTTCTCCAGCATCTGTCAGCTCAAAAGTAGAGCTATCTATAGTTCTTGTTGTTTTCAGGCTTGTAATCAATTTAGTGTGTTCCTTGTCTTGTATTTTACTGGTAGTCAATTCTTAATTAAACTCTCATTAGGGTGATACTAAGGCAAATATCCTGTGAAGGTCTGTTACACCAGCATTATTACTCTTGCCAAACTGGCAATATCATCACAAAAAATGTCAAGTGAGCTTGGCAAAGTATGGGGTTTTTTTGTTACTGATTGTTGACTGGCATCAATGCATCCTCCTTTATCTCTTTGTTACTAAAAGTCATAGGTCAATTGTCTGGCATGGGAATGAGGTTTGCAGGTAGATGACTCCTTTGGACTTCCTCTGAAAATTGTCCTGTATCCCAAGGCATACTGAACCACTAATAATCCAAGATGTTCCTTAGTCAGTAATTACAAACTCCTGAGTAAAAGTAATCTGGAACTGATCACTTGAAAATGTCAAACTTCAACATCTTCCTGAGCTATTTTCAGAACAGACAGTAACAACATCCAGCATCAGATCTTGGGACAACCTCAGGCAGCTGCTCCTTCAGCATAAATCAGAAACACTCCTCCAGTATTTCTGCCTCCTTTATTGTTACTAATGATTGTATGGCTTTTGTTCAGGCAGAGGCCACTCTCAAATTCTCCTGATTTATGCTGGCAATATAACTGGCAGGTGTGAGGGAGAAGTTAGAGCAGAGTCAATCATCCAAATCAGATCTGCTGACTTTCTGAGCTGCTGCTGAAAACCATTGTTCCACTCCTAGTGTTAGAAATTAACTTGCTGCATTTAGCCCAAACTACAACATACTTTTGCAAACAGGCTGCTATAAAAGGAATCTGAACTCAATGAGAACAAAGTTCTTCATTCTTAACAAAAATATGCACTGCATGGAAACGTTAAGAGTGACTGGTAGACATTCCACCAGCCTGGTCCAAAGTGTAACCTGTACTGGAATGGCTAAAATCACCCAGAGGACAAACAGCAGCAGCACGTGGGGTGGGTTATGCTGTGTAACTGGCTGACCAGAGCAGAGAGCTGAGTGTGGTTTAATTAAATGACTGACAAAATAGTATCTTGGGACAACATAGCAAATGCCAGTTCAGTTATCCATCTTTCCCAAAGGCTACATAGACTGAGTCATGCACAGAATCAGCACTAACATAGATCACAGTCTGCCATTCTGCAGATTTCAGGCCAAAGAAGTTCTCTTATATAAAATATTAGCCTGAGGCAAAGCACAGTCACATCACTGAGAGTCTTCCTTAGGAGACTTTATGCTTATCTGCTGTACTATATCCAATCCTAGAATTTGAAATGCATTTTAGAAGGAATTGGACCTTATCATACTTGGAGTATGTAGACATGGTATTGATTTTAAGAAGCCTCAGAAAGATTAATGTGATTGGCAATTACACAGCAAGTTAGGACAGAGCAAACACTGGCTCATAGATCTGACTTCCAGTTCTGGTTTTCAAGCCCAGTAATCTCCTTCTGTGATAAATCCCATGGCAAGCCTTTCATAGAAGTCACATGGGGATGCACTCCATAAACAGAGGTGCTGCTTATAATTTCAGTCTTACATGAGTTCATCTTGACCAGCCTGTCTGTAGTTTCCACAGACTTCAAAGAGTGGGCTGCATGAAGTACTTTGGGGAACTAGAGTGAGATGAAAAGAGAGGTGCATTTTTCATCATGCCACTGAAGCGCCATTAAATATTAATTCACACAAGGTATGTGAGACAATTTCAGTGAGGAAAAGTAGGCTGTTACTTCATGTACACTGTCTGAAAAGTAGACATCTGGTCCCAACTGATTGCCTAACCTCTCTTTGTAGCTGATGATGAGAGAGCTGCTTCCCAAACTTTTTGATCCCACGTGGCTACAAATGGCTGTGGCAGACTCCCCGAACCCCTCGAAACACCGTGATGCAGACAATTATAAAAAGAAATAGCCTGTAGACAGCATTTCTGTTATAAACAATGGATTCAGCTTTAGAAGACCTGTTTGTAATGATTCCCTGTCTGTCTTTAACCCAGGTACTTTTAGTGTTTGCCAAAGAAGATAACCAGAGTAACGGGTTCTGTTGGGCATGTGAGAAAGCTGGGTTTCGGTGTAACATTGCCAGGACACCTGAGTCTGCTCTAGAATGTTTCCTTGATAAACACCATGACATTATCATTATTGACCACAGACATTCCAGATACTTTGATGCAGAAGCATTATGCAGGTAAGCACCATTTCAGTGTCATTAACAATGATATAGGTAGCACATTATCTAAGTTGGGGTTGTTTTTTGCTTGAATATGAGCCTTTTATAACAGCTATTGAATGTTGATAAGATGTCCACTGGCAGCATTAAATAATGTTACCTCAGTGCTCTACATCTGCTAGCTACAGCATTTTTTGCTGTGTGCTAGAATATCTCACCCTCAGTCTGGCTGGGAGCCACAGTGTATAATTTTTTTGCCATAGTGAACTGTTAGGGTGTTTTCTTCAAATACCTGGTTCTTTGTTTGTACACTAAATTAACTGCAAAGATCACACGTGCCACCAAGCAATTGAGTGAATACATTCACTCCTTCATGTTCTGCATTTTTTTCAATGTCTCTTAGTGTTGAGTAACTCCAGATGCAAACAGGCAGTGTTTTGTGTGCATGTTTCCATACCTACAGCATTTGAAAATCTTCTTATGAAGAGCAAAGTTGCAAACTGGTTCCAAAAATACTTTCACAAATTGCTGTAAAGTATGAAAAAAGGGGAACAGGATTTGCCTTTCTGAGTCTCTCCAGAGAGACTTGACAGGCAGTGGTGCCTTGCTTCAGTGACTTGCCAGTGAAATACCCCTTGGGAATGTGTCTAGACTAAATTACAGCCTGTGGGGTGGGGGTGGCGAGGTCAGATTATGTACCCTGGGTGAGTGGGGTGGGTTCAGGGCACTGGGACAAAGGCTCTTCTCCTTGCTAAACCAAAAGGAACAAGATAAGATCTTTGTCAAGCAAAGACCAGTTATCACTGCCTTGTTACATTTTTACCATCCTATTCCAGAATCCAGTAAAATGCTCCTTAGATGAGTGAGGCCAAGTTCTTTGAACAAGTCCATTACATGCTGTTTCAGAGGGGAGAACTTTTGCTATTTCTCCACTGAGAGTATTTGAGGTTTAGCTTGTTACCTTCTCTGTGTCTTTTGTTCTTGATGGAGTCTCAGACACTGCTAAAGTTATTCTTCTTCCTTAGTGGTCCAGCAAGTTTAGGGTTTTATTTTTGTCTTGTTGTTAAACCCATTAAAAGGAACAGTTTCAGAAAAGTAGTGTGTGAAGATTCTGTAAAGTCCTGTTTTCTGAAATGTGAACTCAAAAAAATGTTCAATAATCTTGCTTTTTATTTAAAGGTCTATCAGAACAACAAAACCCTCAGAAAACACAGTCATTATTGGTGTAGTACGAAGGTAAATACTCAATATTTTTACTTTCACATGGTCAACAAGATGTAAATCTTAGCATTGGAAGAGTAAATACTACATTAAAAACATTGATTAGAACTTGTTAATTTGTAGTGATAGACGTTCCATACAGAGTTTGGACCATCCTTGCCCACAGGATTGGGACAGGATTTTTGATTTCTAGTTTTTATTAGAGATCTCACTTTGGATTTTTGTTGTTCATGTTTTGTTTTCTTTTTTATCCCCTCCTGATCACTGGAAGCTTTAGGAGTATATTTCAAATAACCTCAGCAACATCGTGTACAGAACTGTGGAACTGCCTTATAGCTCTGTATTTTGGTACTAATAAAAATAATGCTTTGGCAATTTCTTGATCTCTCTTTCAGCCTGATTAATCTCAGCACAAACAGAAGACCTGTTGAGTTACAAAACAGATGTAGAACGATTTGATAAAAGTAGCATCTGACCATAGAGGCTTTAAAAATAATCCAGACTGTACTTTGACATCTCAGGAAAGCATCACAGGCTTTTTTTCCTTCTTCTCCCTTTGAAAACATCACTTTTACATTATTTTTTGATATTTAAGTATGAAATCAAATAAATGGAAGGTAATTTCCTCAAAGTACAATTTTGGGCACGTCTATTTTTCAGAAAGCATTTATTCTGAAAACCAGTGCTGAGGTGTTGAACTTTTCCATTAAAAATCCTGTTTTCCAGCACCATCTCTAGTGAACAGAAGACCCTAATTAAACATCTCAGTGGTTTTCATTGTGAATATTCTCTTTAATGTTTTTATGCCATTAAATCTTCTGACTATGGTAACCATTGCTTTTATAGTCAGAGTAGTCTCTCATTGAACTAATGCAAAAGAAAGAGGAAAAAAAGGAGCAAAAGAGCAAACTAACTCAGGAGCTTCTTCATGTACATCAGAAGGACACTGTGGTTCTGCAGGACAGCAGTTCCTCTCCAAAGTGAAGGGATCTTGGGAGCTGGGCTTGCTCCCTCACTTAGGAAATTATTCAAAAGGGGCTTTTCCCCACAATTAAATTTTGTCTTTTCATAATGTTCCCATTGTGTTTTGGGAGAATAACACCCTGTGGCTCAGACTCCTGGGTTCTCAAACTTTATCTAATAACCCTGGCTGCTGGAAACTTCAGAAGTTTCTGGAGTTTTCCTTCCACTGGAGCTGAGTTGACTGTGTCCAGTTCCCATGTGGATTTATCCCATTTAGAATTTGACAGACACACATCTTTACACATTTCATTTCTTGCTGCAAGAAGCATATTTGTCAAAAAGCCTGACATTTACCCAGGAGCCTATGAAGGGCTTCACCTTCATTTGCTTGCAGTTCAGTTGGTTGTCCTTTGGTTTTCCCCCCCTGTGGAATGCCTGTCCTCTTCCTCTCTGCTTCTGGGAGGCAGCATTACCAGAGAACTCACATGAAGAAGATTTTTCTGACTGATTTTTCTGATTTTTCTCTCTGCTTAATCTTGAGCAAACCTTGTACTTTAGTAGGCATTGTCCTCTTGGTGCACAAGAACCAAGTGCATGGAAAGCAAGAATAAGAGGTGCCATGAGATTCAGAATTTCACACATAAGGAAAAGCTGTCATGTCATCTGCAGAACATGACCCCCTGCCATCTGCTCCTTTACAGAATCTTAACATAATGAATCTTCCTGATTCCATCCATCCACTCCCAGTTAGTATAGCCAGCTGTTCCAGAATGATCCAGATATTTCAGCAGTTTGTCATCCCCAGGTGACCTGCCTAGAAGGCTCTGGGTAAGGTAACTCTAGAAAATCCATCCTCATTCAAGCATCTTGATTTGCCCACCTAGGATTTGGTGTGCTCAGATAACTAATGATTACATAAAACTTGCCCTCGTAGACTGAAGTGCATCTTGGACTAGGGACAGCATAAACAACAAAGAATGCAGTACTGGAAAAGGAAGAGTCCAGCAATCTAGCCTATTAATTTGTTTTCTTGAAGCATTAGTTTTTTGTGATGTCATCAGCTCATTACATGCAAAAAGGAAAATAACATTTTCTGTGCTGAAGGTGAAAGCTTATAAAAGCCACAAAACATGCTTTATTTATAAAGAACTAATCATATTAGCCTTTAGTTTGACATCTAGGGTACAGGTGTGCCAATGGCTTGTGAAATTCAGTCTTAATTTATTACAGTAATCATCTCTAACCTTATCTTCCTTCTTTAAAAGGCATGCTGATCGTGAGGAGTCATCAATATTGCCCCTGATCTCTGCTGGCTTCACAAGGGTATGTGTGTTTTATGCTCTACTAGGTTGCTCTGACATTCCAAAGTTGTCATGCAAGAAACCATCCAGAAGTCTGGGTGTCAGTGGCTGTTTGTGTCAGCAATCCAACCTGTGAATCTCATTCATGCTGCTCATTCTTGGGTACACATGTCCCAGCTCTGAACTACCACACACCAGTAGGTTGAGAATAATGCTGACTAAGTAGGTGGACATTCTCAGTAATAGATGAAGCAGTGCTTAGACTTTTCTACTTTATAATAAGTATCTGATGCTCTTCTTGAAAGGTTGACTTGACCAAATTGACTCTAAGTGACTAGAGCAGAGCCCGAGAGCAGCTTGCAGTGAGCAACAGAATGTGCTGTAGGAAATCTCTTTTGTCAAATGCCAATTCACATCTGTAAACAGGCTTCAGACACTGTCAAGTGCTGTTATCCATTGTTTGGAGGCACCTGAAAAGTATTACACTGAATCTGTTCCTTGGCAACTGTTCCAGTTAAGCAGGAAAGGTGCTTATTAGTGTGTCAGTTCAATGGATTCCTCATTGCATTAATCTAACAAAGGAACAGAACTGTGCATGATTTACAGTGTGATTCAGAGCATTTGGTTCTGTGCTCACCAGATCTTTTTGCTGTCCCATCACAATCCCTTTGCACCTATTTGCTTCTTTGGAGTAAGGTCCCAGTACAGGAAAAGCTAGAAATGCTAGCCTGAAAATAACTGTGCTTGTAGGTACAGAGTCATTCCAGTGGGCACAGAAGTAATCCACACAGGTTCTGAATTATTTATGGATCAAAGCCTTGGAGATGGGGCTTATGGCAAAGGCTAGAAAATTTTCTTCAGCAGCCTTGTTGTGGTGCCTTAGCTTTGCTAAGCAGTCCCACCTCCCAAATTATCAATGGCTGTGGCAATTGAGCATGAACAAAGATATGACCTTCAACTTCATACCTGGTAAATATGAGATCTTCTAAAAATACATCAAAAATACTGAGGTTATTGCTATACAAGCCCCAGAATGAGGAACTGTATCTAATAGGAATATTTTTTAGGAATTTTGCTTTGCTACATGTATATAATTTGGGATATTAGTAATTGGAAACTGATAATCATCTCAAATTTTGATGACTTGAGACACAACATATTTTTTTCATTATTAGTTAATAAATAGCATGAAAATATATAACTTCATTCAAAGTAGGTAATTTTATATATTGATGATGCTGATCACAGAGAATAAATTAATTGGTTGAACCTCAGTGCCACTGAGGATCTGTCATCTTTTAAAAATAATAACCTGAAGAATTTTGCTGGCCCCAGAAATTAATCTTCTCACGTTGCTTTTGTTACAACATGTTCATTTTTGGCATATCCAGTTCTTTTCAGATCTTTGCCAAGCAAAAGAAAACAGAGTTTCATACCCTTGAGTACAGAAATGTGTATTAATGTAATATTTTAAACATTTTCTTTACAGAGATATGTAGAAAATTCCAATATAATGGCCTGTTACAATGAATTGATTCAGCTGGAATTTGGAGAGGTGCAGGCACAATTCAAACTAAGGTAATTTTACCAAGAACATGATCAACAAAAAAATGCTAATTCAGACACATCCTTAAAATGGTATTTTTTGACTGTAGTGGGGTTAATTACAGAATGTCAGTTAGCTGAAGAAAATATATTAATCATTAAAGTACAACTTTATTCAGTATGGAGTTCCAATACCTTATTGTCATATACAATCAGAATTATGTGGATTAAATTTAATCAAATGGTGTTTTTTCCCCCTTTTTTTTTGTCTCCAGGGCATGTAATTCGTTATTTACAGCATTAGAGAAAAGTCAGGAAGCCATTGAGATCACAAGTGAAGACCATGTAATACAGGTTTGTTCCAGTTATTTTTATAAGTACAGAAAATTGCTCTGTGGACTGACTAGCTTTTATTTCATCATGATTACATTTACTTTCTTACAGTACAAGCATCTAGCCTAACTTAATGGTTCTAAAAAGATTGGAGTTCAGCTGTACAGTAGAATTTTCTCTGTTTAAAATGTCTTGCATAAATCAGGTCAACTCCAAGGGAGGTTGGTGCTTCTGAGTGAATAAGAATTTACTCTGTTGGTTTTATTCTTTGTAATGTTTCTTTCATATCATGAATGAATGCAGCCACTGGCTTGTGTGCATTCTTTCCCCAAAATACAGTATGTTAATTTGATGCTTCTGAAAAGCAAATCTAATTGATGTTTTACCTAAATAAAGGTAAATTGTTGCGTTGTTTTTTGTTTGTTTTTTTTTTTTTTCTTAAATGTACTGGAATTCTTGGGACAACTCTTTTTGAATGTTGTCTTCTCTTCAAAATGTCTTTTAAAAAAGAAAAAAAAAATATGCTTAGGTTGTCAGTCCTGAAAACATCTTTATAAGGGAGTTAGTTCCATCCCTATCTATGAATGCTGCAAGAAGTGCTTTTATTATCAGTAAAGAGCTTGAGTCTAAGCCTCTGGAAGTTACAACATCCCTAGAAATTGTACTCTCCTGACCCAAATCTTGACAATAGCAGTGTCATTGAAGGATGTGCCTTTTTTCATCCATTTTACAAAAATAACAGAACACACCCTGAAGTTGTTTTGAATATGTCTTTGCAGACCAGATTTTGTCCCTTTGCTGACAGCCCCAGCCTATGAGAGAGCCAACACGTGCAAGAGTCCTCAAGCTCCAGCAGGCAGGGCTTTCTCCCACAGGGGGGAACCTTTTGGAAGGAACTTTTAAAAGCCAAGGGCATCCAGTGGCACCCCTTTCATTTCTCTCCTATTGAAACACTAAATTGTGAGGCATTCAGGTGCTGTTATGACAGGACCTGTGTTACTCAGCTAGCAAGGGGGTCACAAAGGTGTGGGCTGTGGGTACCAGCCATCAGTTTTGTTGAGCAAGGGCCACAGAATTGCAGCAAAATGCAGGATTTAGTTCAGAGAAGAAGTTCTTTTATTAGATTCCTGTGCTGCCAGTCTGCACATCTTTGCCTGGATAGGAGAATAGTGAGGGTTTGCCCTGACACACCATAAGATGATGAATTTTGTTGTGCTTTCAGTATTCTGTTGAATGATATTTTTGTTTGCTTTTACTTCACAGTATGTCAATCCTGCTTTTGAAACAATGATGGGCTATCAAATAGGTGAACTGATAGGAAAGGAACTAACAGAAGTGCCTGTTAATGAAAAAAAAGCTGATTTCCTAGATACTATTAATTCCTGCATAAAGATAGGAAAGGTGAGTAGTGGCATTGTATCAATTACCATTTGCTGCCTATAAAAGTTGCCATTGTCCAGGGATGACACCACTTACCTTGCAACTTCACACAGACATAGAATTTGCAGCTTTCTTAGTCAAAGAAGAAGTAAAAAAAAAAAATTAATAAAGAGCTATTTTAAAAGGGTTTATTTCTCTTTTCTTGCTTAGAAGAGGTACATGTCTTATGAAAATAAGTGGCTTGCTGTGTTTCTTTATAATACATGCTGCATGTAGCAAAAGGTGTGGGAGTACCAAAGAGAAATGGGATGGGTGCACATTATCCAGTGTGATGCAAATGAGAAAAGAACCACGTTGAGGTATTTCAGCCTGAAATATGGAAGCTGATTTGCAAGCTCAGAATGTGAATCTGTCAGAAGAGAAATTTGCAGTATCACTTGAGACTGAGAGGCAGTGTTAGAGCATCTGACATTCTCTAATGCCATGGGAGCTGTCTCATGGATTTCCACTGGAAATGTTTGTTGCAAGTTCCTGCAGAATTCACAGACACGCTACTGTTTGCCTGCTAGCTCCACAGTGTTCCTTTGGCACTGTTGGGTCTGCAGTGTGAGGATCCATCTAGGAGCTTCCATTTGCCTTTTGACAATGAAGTGTAGATGCTTCTGGTGTCACTGAGATGTCACAGTAACTTAGAGGAAGAAAGTGATGGAGGTTGCCCAGAGGCATGTGGGAATTGCTGTGTGTGGAGATGCGTCACGGCCCCGTGCTCAGCCCTGAGTCAGGATCCCTTGGTGGGTCATGCTGATCCACAGGGAAGCAGCACCTTATTGACACAGAGCAGGAAGATGCTGCAGTGAATCATGGCACTCTGTGTATCTAGGCAGTGATGCAAAAGCACCACTGCAAAGTTGTGATGAGTCACCCTCTGTAAATCAGGGCACTCACCTAAAGGAGCTGCACTCGGGCTGGCTGCAGACTGCATCTGCATCCCAACTGCAACCTGTCACTCAGTTCTACACATACTGACCTTTTGGAATTGATCCCAGCAGCAGGCAGTAGCTTGGATTGTGGGGCTTCACACCTCTGTTGCCTGACCACAATTATTTCAGTAAATGTGTGCAGTGCAAAACTGATGTTAGGAGGGAGTATTTATGAAGTTGTAATTCAAATACATTAGACATGTCAGGCTTTAATTCTGCAACATCAATTCTCAAGACATGATCACATTTTTAATATTTTAGTATGCTGATAAAAATGTCTTTCATAATGGAAATGTATTTTATGAATGAAAGAAATCTAACCCTAATCCATCTCTTTCCTTGCACTTATTTTACTCTTGGCTCTAGGACTTCCAGCTGTGAGGGCTAATGAAATACTACTTATTTCAACCTGTCTCTCTGGAACAGCTTAGCTGGTTTAGGTGGCTGTTTTCTGCCTACATGTTACTTGTACTTCCCTGTGGAACACTTCATAGTATGCAATCTACGTAGCCTTACACTTACATATTAATTGAAAAATGAATTGCAAATTAAATTCTTACAGGAAGTATTTGTGAGTAGAGTTTAACTGTGCAGAGCAACCTTGGAAATACCACAGCCTTTGGAACGTGCTTTAGTTTGAAAACATTTGTGTCAAGATGCTACAGCATTTTCAGAGGTGCCTGACTTCTGGCTGGATCATTCTGGCAGGGTTTGTATGTTATTTTCAGGCTTGTGATTTCTTGATATCCTAAATTTGAAGGAGTAGGCTGTGTATTGGCTACTGTAGGTTGTAACGTGCCAAACCCCCAACTCTCTCCTGCTGTGATGTTCTCCCACCAACAGGTTTGGTTTTCTGCTTTGAATAAACACAGTGATTTAATAAAAATAGCAGTAAACAAGACTTTCTAACCTTTAGATTAAGAAAATGTAAGCTGTATACAATCTACCTCTAGTCTTAAATAGAATTGAGAAAGATCAGCTTTTGCAGCATTTCCTCTCCTGTGATGACAGACATTGTGAGCAAGTTCAGTATATCCAAACAAAAGTTCTGAGGCATTATACACAAAAACTGCTCATTGCATGTTACATAGAGATGCCTGGGCTGGGATGCTGTTTCTCTTAGCAAAAAGAAATCTCTCTGGAAGTTCATTTTTTGTTACTACAGCTGGCTGTAATTTTCAAGAAGCCAGTGTTGTTGAAAGGGATTTTCACCCATCCATACTTGAGGAGTTAAAAAACAAGTTGTACTTTCTTCATTCTACTGTTTCATGATTCAAATTGCATCCATTAAGATGAAATGTGCAATTCTGACCAGAGTTCTTGCTGCCTTTGATCTCTGCAGTTTGACATAAAGCTCTTTATCTGAGTTTTGCTTTTTCTGAAGCGAGATGAATGGCTATCAATAGATCAGATAATACTTGCAATTCCTCTCACTCCTTGGGAATTATTGGCAAGATATCTATCTTCAGAGGGGGTGGGAGAGCAGTCACACTCCATGATAAAGGTCTGTGGCAGTTCCTCACTCAGCCTTACTTTCTGTGAGATTGTTTTCATGACAACTTCTATTTATTTAAGTTTGCTCTGTTTTCTACAAGTAACTTGCTGAACTTTCCTGTCAAGTGCAGTCTAAGAGTAAGGCAAAACTGGGGGATTGCTGACTACATGTATATGAGTGCTCAGGGTTTAGATGTGTGCCATGGCCTTCTTAATGAAGTTTGGAACCTCAGGGTTGATATACTCTATAAAAGGTGAAACTGGTTTGGGTTATTTTTTTTTAATGGGCATGATTTTTACCCTGCATTCAATCCCAGCACACCAGGCCATGCAGAAGTGACTGCTCACTGCACTTGTGGCTGTAATGTAGACATAATGATGAGCTTCAGTGACAGCATGTCCTGTGAAGTGGCTCCTCTCTCTTGGATTGCTGACAGAAACTCTGGGAGAGAGCATATGGTGTTCTTAAAATATGTTTAAGTAATGTCCCTGGGAGAACTTTACCTACCAGCAGGAGTTTGGCTTGGACCTCTTACTTCTCAGAATTTGTCTGACCTTTTCCCTCACAGGTTTCCTGCCACAGTTTCACATGGTTTAGAAATTCACAAGTTGAAAATGGATCTGTTGACTAAGAACACATTAGTGAATAACCTGCCTTTCAAAGGATGCACTTTCAATGCAGTTTTATCCAGTCTGTCCCTTGTGACTTCATCCCTTTGTGCATATTCTGGGTTTATTACCTGGGTTAGAGCTCCATTACTCATCTCTGCCTCATCCCAGTTGTCAGGAAACTATTGATATGCATACTTTTAATTATGAGAGCATTGAATTCTGTGATGTTTGCTTCCCCTTCATTTGTATTCATCGTGCAGCTCACAGGAGAAGATTTTACACTCGCTTTGCATTTTGTTCTGCACAGTTCTTTCCTATTTTTGCCTGTCACCATGCAGCTCTCTGTGGGCTGGAATCTTTATTTGCTGCCTCCATCCAAATAAATGAAAAACTGCTCTTTCTGTACCTGTGCTCTGCCTTGTTTGACTGCAAGATCTGTCAGTCTAACATAAAGAAATGTCATGTGCCTCACGAAGGGGTTTTTACATATGTTTGTGAGATCTGTTAAACTCAGCTGGAAGACAGCAGTTGGTATAGGTCCTTGGTATTAAGTGAATATGCAATATGGAATCATTTATTAATCACTTGGTATTTATCAGATGCTCAGCTTAGAATATGCATCCATTAAAAAAGACCAGCAACTATTCTAGGGATGGAAACATGTAGGTAAGACTGTAAATCTTGTCAGCTGCCAGGTGACAAAAGGCTGTGTCTGTTGGAAGGCCCCTGTGCTGCTGCCAGAAAATTAAAGGAAGGCATCTTTGCCAGGTCTTCCCTCCTTGACCCCAACACCATTGAGGTAGGACTGGGAAGAGAATACATGGTTTGGATTCCTGCAGCACCTGAGGTGTGGCTGTTGCCATCAGGGCACTCACAGGATACCCCTCTAGAAGTTCTCTGGCCATTGGCAGCAACACAGTGACCAACAAGGTTAGTTACAGGGGAGAGATTTGAGGGTAAGCACAGTTTAACCAGCCCTGACTGGTTTTGTATTGTAAGACAGCTTTCAATGAATAAAAAGTGTGAAGCTACAGCTTCTCTTCCTGTTTTATCTGAACTTCCTTCCACTTGAATTCCCTTTTCAGGAATGGCAAGGAATGTACTATGCGAAAAAGAAAAATGGAGATAGTGTCCAACAAAATGTGAAGATATTACCTGTCGTGGGACAGGGAGGGTGAGTATGGAAGCTAATGCCATGATTTTGGTCTGAATCAAGGCTCAGTTTAGAGTTGCTTTAGGCAAATACTGGATTATCCTCTTACTCTCTATGTATAATGGTTATATATATATATATAGTTTACTGTATAAAGGAAACACACAAGGAAGGGAGCCTTAGACTTCTGCATTTAATTCCTTGGGGCAAAATCAACTACATGCTGATTGCAGGGAAAGTGAAATTCTCCTAATTCTCCCACAAAAGAATCCAAATGTGCTCCCTTGTGACATGTCCCTCCATGCTCTGTGCCTTTATGTGATGAGCTCACTGTGTGCTTCGATCCTGATTGGAATTTGATTCAACATCTCTTCATTTCTGTGCAACTTCCACTTGGTCTCCAAATAGAGCATTTGGAGCACACAGGTGTATGTTAGTTATTGGTACATTAATGATGAGTCTTTCCATACTGTATTGGGAAAGAAAGTGGATCAGACTGCACACAGCAGGAGTTTCAAAGCCCTCTGAGGTACCATGAGCATTAATCAAAAACATGGCACACTATCTTACTCACTTGGCTGACACAATCAGAAAGATGGGTCTTCATGAAGAAAAGGCAAAGTGCAGCTTCTTCATGTAGTTAATTACTAAAAAAGGTGTTTGGGTTGCTTTCATCCCTGGAAGTAATTTGTGTTCTCTACTCTCCATCAGTAGAGAGTTTAGAGATGCCAAGCTTGTAAGACAATATGTATGATATATATTGCTCCTTATAGAACAATCTAAGCCTATTTGAAGCAGCCTTTGAAAGTTTCCTTGCAATTGAGGGTGTATTTTTAAGTTAGATTGCTGTATCCCAAATCCCATAGGAGGTTTTGATTGTTGGGCTGTATTGTTGCATGTTTTGCATTTATATCATACCTGAAACTTAAGCTGGTGGGGGGTGGGCAGAGAGAAAGAGGAGGAGGTAATCTTTGCAAAAAATGCTTCCCTTTTGTATTCCTTATTGTCTGTAGGATTGTGGTGTTTGGGTTTTTTTCATTCCCAGTTGAGCCTTCATGCCATAATAGGATTTGTCCTATATTAATTTGTTGCTTTTGCCTATTTTCAATGAATTAGAGATTTGGATGGGAATTAACACACTGTCTTTTGCCTACAGAAAGATTAGACACTATGTGTCAATTAGTAGACTGTGCAATGACAACAATAAGGTAAGTGAAAATAGTGCTATACTTACTTTAGTTTGAGCCCTAAATAATACAAAATAATGGGGAAGTTCTGACTAACTGGATTTCTCATACTGAATTGTAGGTGGAGAAGACATGTGAACGTGTTCAGGCTGAATCTCAGACAGGTATGACACATCTCTTCTGTCTTAATAAGCAGAGAATGTCCTTGGGGCAAGAATGAAGGCTGTTGTTTGAAACCCACAGTTGCACAGGACAGTCTGCACAGCACTATTCAGCTAGTGATAAACTGGTCATCTAGTTCAAAAGGCAGGAAAATAAATACAAGCCCTCCATCTCTACCTGCTTCTTTGTTTTACAAGTGAAAGAGAGCAGCTCACCAGTGAAAATGCAGTGCTAGGGCCCCAGGTTGGTACTGTAGTATTGTTGGATTCAGTGTCACATTTTAGTTGTAGGGAGTGGATCCCTCTGACAAAAGGAGAAATAAAATGCTGTCATAATTCCATGTTGCTGTGGCTGGGCTGCTGGTTTGAATGGTTTTTAACTGTATTGTGGGGTATTTGCATGTGAGTGGAAATGAGGATGACCAACACTGCTATTCCACTTATCAACAATTTAATTAAGACACCCTTGGCATCCATGCTGCAGGTATTTGTTAGTTGTATCCTTGGTATGAGAGTCTGTGAGGGGTCTAGGATATGTTCTCTGGTTTTCTAGTGTGTAGTCTACTCTGATCCACCAGTTTTTTCTGGCAGCTGTTATTTGAGTGAACTCAGGTGTCTTGCAGAAGTTGTATTGACAACTACAACTGTGTCACTGTGCCAAGAGAGGAACTTTTCCCTCCATGCTGTTAGATCCCTTCCACAAAAACACTTGGGCATCTTCTGCCAGAGAACAGGACTGGGCTCATGACAGGGCAACTGGGTGAGAGTTCAAAAGGCAGCTTGTCTTGGCTCTTACCTGCTGAAGCTTTGTGGAAAATGCCACTCAGGCTTTCTCTGAGTTTCAGTTCATTTAATGTACATTTTAAGGACAACTTAATGTCAATCTCCAATATCATCTTCTCCACAGATATTCAGACTTGCAGACACAAAGACAGGAGGAAAGGATCACTAGATGTCAGATCCACAACGTCACGAGGGAGTGATGGTATGTTAAGTCAGTAGATTTTTCTGATGCTCTATATAGTCAGATTTTGATGTGCATACATGCATAGAAATACAAATATAGATATGAATGTATATATATATGCACACATGAATAAAATAGCAAATAATCAAATTCATGATCAAATTTACATTTGTCAAACAGCCCCATTTTTTTTCTCTTGAACTACAAGTCTTTTTCTGAACCAGTGATTCAACACAGATGCTTTCAAGTACAAATGGAAACTAAACCTAAGAAATGAATGTATTTCTTACCTCTTGATAAAAATATGACAATACTTTTTTAATGCACTTTGTTTTCTTTTCACTGTGTTGTTGCAAAAGCTCCATTAGATCATCCCAAACTTGACAGATGAGTCATGTATTCCAAACTGTTGCTGATACTTACATGATTTTGTTAAAGCTTTCATTATTACAGTCTAGGCAGCATACACTAGTGAAATGTGGAAGTGGGTCTGTGGCAGTGAGAATCCAATCATGCTCCAGTACAGCAGAAGTAGCATGGATTCCTCTTCTTAACAACTTCTCAGCACAAAGAGGGTCAGAGATGTGTCTGCATTTTATAGGTAGCACGACATGATTATCCAGAAGAATCCCATCCTGGCCTTTTCTTTGCAGAACCAAAATTGCTAACTGATATAAAGCATTTGTTTTTCAATTTCCAACAAGCAATAGTCCAGACCAGAACCTCTGCTGTTTTAATTTTGCATGGCTATTTTCACTTCAGAGGACCTTCACAGATTTACCTCAGCTTGGAAGCTGACTCATTATGACTTGTCACGTTGCATCAGGCAGTAAAGTAGATATATCCTTGTAATAACCTAAGTGTAATAGTCGCCTGTCAGTTTATACACACACACATCTGTATAGTCTTTTAACTGAGTTTTTAATTGCAAATGAGTTAAAATAAAAAACCAAAGCCATGATACTGCCAGGCTGTTACAGCTGCTTCTCTCTAAGGGGGGCCATCAGGCATCTCTGCACTCATGTGTCCCCAGCATAACAGGCACGTGTACGCATTCTGCAGTGGATTGCCTCTGAAAGGCACAGCAGGCTAAGCAGTTCAGAAAATAAATCAAGCTGTCTTGCCTGGAATCTTCCTGTCATGCCTGGTGGCTGAGACCAGGATACAAACTCTTTGTTTCCCCCCAGGCAGCTCCCAGAGGCGACACTCTTCTATGGCCAGGATACATTCCATGACTATTGAAGCACCCATCACCAAGGTACTGTGCAGTCACTAGCTCTTGTCAGTGGTTCTCTACTGGAATCCTGGGGCACAAGGCTCCAGTACTGCACCCACACTGGGAAGCAAGGCAGTGCTGGCCTCTGGTGAAACTTCTTCCCACATTCCACCTGCCCACGGGTGGAGCTCCAAAAACAACTATGTGCTGAACAGAATTCTCCCAAGCCTACTTGGCAGGGTGTCCTCCATATGGTCTGCCATTGCATGTGACCCCCCTTTTTAAGGGCTTCTCACTTATGCATTGTCAACTGCCTTCTGAAACCATTCAAGGATCTGAAAAAAAATCAGCTCTTTAATAAACTGAGAGAGGCAAATTGGAGAAGGCTATATTAAATCCATTCAGAGACATCTTGAGGCTGTGCCTTGAATGGGAAAGTAATTAATAAGACTGCAGTCCTTAAGGCCACAATTTTGTTCCCAGAGTCAGTGGCAAACACATCAGTGTTGTATTAACATCCCTTTCATTTTGTTTCTCTGATATGTGGATTAAAGTTGTAGATGTAATTTATTTGCTATGAGCTTTCCATAGTAATTGAGGAGTGTCTCTTCTTTCTTGTATCACTTCTAAATTCAAAACATGTCTCATGCTAAACCAGGTAATAAACATCATCAATGCTGCACAAGAAAGCAGTCCCATGCCAGTTGCAGAAGCTTTAGACCGGGTTTTGGAGATTCTAAGAACCACTGAACTGTACTCTCCACAACTGGGGACAAAAGATGAGGATCCACATACAAGTGACCTCGTTGGAGGGTTAATGACAGTAAGTACAGAATGCCACAAACAGCTTTTGATTAATGTTCCACTGCCTGATTTTCCCAGTTACTCAACCTTTTTGGCATGTGCTTTGCCTCTACAGTGCCAAATTTTCAGGAAAAACTACATACCTTTTTTTGTGGATTTTTCCCTCCTATATTAATAATGTAGCTCTGAAAATGGGGCAAAAATTGAACAGGCTCTTTGAAGCATTAGTTTTGCTAGAAAGGGAAAGGAAAACCAACTCATTTTTCAATGCAACTCATTTTAGAAAGGTACGGATGGGAGAGGAAGGAAGAAAGATAGCTAGACACTTGTATTTATTAATTAGGATTAGAATGGCATGTTTGGGGGGCTTATCAGTACATAGAAAGAATGTACAAAATATGTCTTTTGGTTGCTCTTTCTTGGATTGTCTTTGTACCCAGAGACTCACGGAAAGATCAAAGTGCTTTGAGCTAGAAACAGTAAATGTTCATGTATTAAAACACAATCACACTCTGCAAAACTCATAATTTGAGAAAAGAATACAAGAAAAAGACTGAAGGAAAGTACTCCATTGTTAAGCTATGACAGGAGGAACAGGAGCATTGGAAAAAGAAGCATTGTACCTGAAGTTGAAGCACATGGCAAAGTAAGAATTGAACCAAAACTTTCAGAGCCTGGAGTCTATGACCCTCCTGATAGTAACTAGATGAACCTGGATGAATGTTACCTGTGCCTTAAGGATATGTTTTCCCATTAGTCTGTAGGTTGCATATAAAAGGCTACCTCAGGAAAAACACTGACAGTGTGTTGGATGCAAAGAGGCTCCAAAGATGGGAGTTTTTCAGAGATGGCTCTGGGCTACTGCCATTTCATACTGTAACTGCAACTGCAGTAGCAGAATCTCAGAACAGTTTAAATACATTCTTGACTTTTGAAATACCACAGCAAATATCTAATCAGAAGAAATATATGTGAGACTTTCAAGAATTCCAGAAGACCTGAGTGGTTCATATAGGGTTGAATTTACTCAGTAGATAAATTATAGTGTTACCTTAACTATAAAAATATAGGAAGAGTATTGATACATATAATCATTATTGTCTCAGAGTGTATCTTTTCTGCTGAATACACCCAGTCTATAAACAAAACTGTTTTCTCCTCTTGCAGTATTGTCAATTCTTACATGCATTTGTATTCTGTGTGTATTCACTCTGGTGTCCCAGAAGAAGTAGGTAACAATATTGCAAAATAGAGATCCTTGCTAAAAAGAAACCAAAGGCTATTTTATGGAGCAATAGGAAAGCTGAGAATGTCCATTTCAGAGCATGAGGGTATACAGCATAGTATGAGTTTTTAAACTACCTGGGAGAAACATTTTTTCAGCAAAGGGCCCATTGAAAACAGAATCATATTATTCCTTTTCATGTTCAGAAGTTATGTCTGAGCAGGGGAACAAGTAGTAGGTTATTGGATTTGAACTCTCAAGCAGAATTACTGATGGGAAGGGCATTTGAAGTTCAAAGATGGAGTTGCCAGACACAATTACACCTATTTCAACCCTTAAAAACAGATCTTTGATTCTAAATGATAGACAGCATCTGGTGTCCTAAATATCTGTGTTATAGCAGTGCTATTGAAGAGTCACTGAGACAGCTATAGGAGCAGTACTCCCCTTCCTTTTAAATCACAGAACTCGAGACTAATTTCCTTTACAATGTGAAAATAAAAATGAGATATAACAAGTACAGGCACTGCGTGTTCACATCCAGCTTCCACATTTACTTCTGCTACACTTTGAGTGTGTAACACTGTTGGTGATGTGCATTCAGAAAGATTTTAGTTGCTTTTACATCATGGGCTAAACACTAATGTGCAGTAACAGCTGTATGCATCAAAGGAGCAAGCAGGATTTGAGCCACAGCTTTTAGAATTATGAGCTGAAAAGTAAATATTAAATACATCATTCTCTTCTAATCCTTCATCTCAGTTTGCACATCCAGGCTTCAGGCCAGAATTAAGCCTGGGAGGGCTAGGAATTGGAGAATAAACAAGCAGACATTCTTCTCTGATAGATGGGAAGCCTCAGAGTCATTTGTTGCTCTGCAATCCCAGCAACAAATCATGAGATTCTTATGCTGCTGAGGTGACCTGATCTGCCAGAGCCAGAGGGAGGAGAGCAGGAGGATGTCTCCATCATTCCCTTTCCACCACCCACCCTCGTTTGGTGGTGGGAAGTTTTGTGGACATCCAGAGCCTCTGTGTGTGCTGTCAGGACAAAGGTGGATGTGAGACTGTAATTCTAGACCTCTAGAATTATCTGCACCTGAGAAATCTGTTTACCTACCTGACTGCATCCTGTATCCTGCAGGTTTCATCCCTTACAAGCTAAAGGTAAACCAGGCAAATCTGTACAGTACACACAAATAAGGGAGAGGCAGCTTTGATGACTGTGACAGGTTGCAGTCGGGCATCTTGAAAGTCATTGTTCTGCTATTTGATGTCAACATCTTACAGACCTTCTGTGCTATAGCCTGCATTTAACTCTCAACTTCTCTTGGACAGGATGGGTTACGAAGATTATCAGGGAACGAATACATATTGTCAGCAAAACGTAAGTTTTCAGTTGATAGTTAATATTACAAAATGTTAAGATATTAAGAAACAGGGAAATGTGATCAGATGCTCTTTTTTATAAGCATTGCTTGGTTCTGTTTTTATTTATAAGCATAGTTCTGCAGCATTACTGAGATTTATAGAGATGAGAGTTGCCAGGCATTAGTTACTAGAGAAAAGAAACCATGGACATGAGTAAAAGTCTATCTGTGGGTTATTCATAGTCATCTGCAAATCTGCTCCTCCACAGAAACTCATCAGGTTGCTGGCAGTTTGATCTCTCCAATCTCCCTCAATGACATACCCCCACAGATAACACAGGCTATGGAAAATGAGGAACACTGGGATTTTGATATCTTTGAACTTGAGGCTGCCACCCATAAAAGGTCAGTAAACTCAAAAGCTCATAAATTGAAGTTGCTGAAAACTGACATAAAGAGCTGATTACAGGATGACATTTAATTTCTCTGCCTGTGGTTTTACAATGGAATTACCTTTATTTTTAAAGTCAAGTGTTTGAAATTTTCTCACTGTCATTTCTAATTGTGTATAAACCCATTAAATATCTTCTGGCTCATCATACATTATTTTCTGCAGATTCCCAGTGGATGTAAGTGAAGATTACATATCTTTGATACAGTATAATATCAAAACATCATTTTAAAAGCCTTTATTTTCTGTTCTAAATAATAGAAAAGTTCTACAAATCAAACTGCAGTCTTGTGGGGATTCAAATGCAAATTATGGCCAACTACACACAGAGTCAACATGCTGGTCTTAATTTGATCAGTTGATACAGATCATGTTTTATCTTCTCTCCATGTAATTGGGTCATTTTTATTCCTAAACAGCTCAAATGCAGCTTTTCAGTGAAATTCCCATTGCCTTTCTCAGGGATTAGAGGAAGGTCTTTATTCAAAAATTTGGGCAGGCTACAATTTGTGTATCAAATTAACTGAAGAATATTTACTGATAAAAAGTAGGTCATGCCAGTTTCCATCACAGTAGTTTTCAATAGCAGATCAGTTTTGGTAGCCTGTGCTTCATTAGTAGCAAAAGCTCCTAAGACTGTAAACGGATCTTTTTATTTAAATAGTTGTTTTTATTTGCTATGCCAATCTAAAGTTCTCCTTTGGGTCTAGTTTAATGTATCATGCTTTGTCTTAAATTAATGCTTCTCTGAGACACTAATTTGGAGGCTAGATCCTGTAATGAATTGTCTATCTTAAACCCTCCTCAAAGTCCCAAATACATAAAGAGCTTTGAAGGTGTCAGGAACACTGTCACTGAAAGGTATCAGGCATTTAGTTAACATAGATGCACTTCATTATGGTTCCAGTATATGACACAGTATTGTTGAGGGTTTTTGCCAAAACATGCACATCCAACTCTAAATGACTTCAGCAATGTTAAATGACCTCACCTGTCAGGTGCAGTTAAAAATCAGAGTGCTTGATGCATCTGCAATCATGCAGCAAAGTGAGATGCCCAAATAAATTCTATTTTTAAGAATCCATTTTGAAAGTATTGTACCAGAATATCTCCATCTCTCATCCTCTGCTGGACCATGAGCAGTGGAAGCCTGCAAGGGTGGGTGTAAATGAAATGGAGCAGCTCTGCAGTGCAGAAAGAGTAGTGATTGCAGTGTTGTCTAGATAGATGTACTTTGAGCAAACAGCTACTTCAGGAATCTGTGGCAGCAGCAGCATTATCTCCCTTCTCATGCACAGAGTTTAGTACTTGCTAATTTATCTCATTTTGACTGCAGCCTGCATTTACCCAGTACAGATTCCCCAAGCCCCAGAACACTGCTACACATAGTACAGCAGCAATATAGAGCCCTTTCAGGGTTCCTGGAAGTGTCAGGAACTGGCATGATTCTCAGTGTGCATGTGATGCATGCACAGAACATTGCTACAGGTCTTTACAAGTCCTTACTCCTAATCTGACATGTCATTGGGTAAAAATGCTGTATAGGTTCATACTGTTTATGGTTTAAGTTTTCAAACTCTTCTTTTATTCTTTGTTTTTCAATTTTATTTCTCTGTTTTTCAGGCCTTTGGTTTATCTGGGTCTCAAAATATTTGCTCGCTTTGGAATCTGTGAATTCTTAAACTGTTCAGAATCAACTCTGAGGTCATGGTTACAAGTTATTGAAGCTAACTACCATTCCTCCAACTCCTACCATAATTCCACTCATTCAGCAGATGTACTACATGCCACTGCTTATTTCTTGTCTAAAGAAAGAGTAAAGGTGAGCCCACATTTATAAAAGCTAAGTAGGTGGGAAGTACAGGTGCATTGAAAGGAAGATCTCTCAAAAAGGTGCCAAGAGCCAAATGTCTACCTAGTGACAACCAGTTTGGTAACTCTGAGATCAAAGAACTGAGCTGCTTTACATGAGTTCTAGGTTGTCCCTTATAGCTTTATAGAAGGATTGATGCTAATATTAAGGGAATTGAACTATTCTTGATGGGAAAATAAGAAAACCTCATTTTAAAACAAAACTTCTTCATATAGTTAAAACTTTCTCCAATAGGTGAGCTGATGACACTATTATTTTTGTGACAGTGCATGCCAATACAGAGTTTTAATGTATACATGACTGTCTCTCATGCCATGGGATAGCAATTTTGCAGAAGACTCCCAGAACAATATAGACCATAAAATAGGTTTAGTGCTTCCAAAGCTATGTCACCCACTGGACAAGATGCCCTGAAGCTTAAAGAGACTTCACTGGAGGATAGTACTGAAAAAGATTATTTGTCTGAGTTCCTTGCACCAGAACACCCATTGGCTTATTAGAGCCCCTGACAAGCAGAAGAAATCAGAGCAACCTTTGTTCTCACATGCCCAGGGGACAGACTGGAGAGGGGGAATTAAACCAGTGCTTTCATGTGCATGCAGTGGAGTGGCAGTACATATTTCTGAGTGGCATTTTTGGATACAGTTTTTTACCCTGAATTGACCTGCCAAAGGATAGTGCCAGTGATGAGCACCTGGCTGAGACATTTGTGACTGTAAACAAGCTTCTGACAGCTCATTAAAACTGTAATAAGTCCCTTAACCTGGAGCTGCAGCTCATTAGTGTGCTCTCCAGAGGCTGACTGTATGCCAAGTGGGAATAAAACTTCACTGGATATTTTCAGCCCCTGATTTGCCAGAGGTTTAGCTGGTCTTCCCAAGAATATCTATGAAAAACAGACAAGATCTGGACTCTATTCAATGCTACAGAAGCATGACTGCCTCCTCCTTTTTCCATTTCCAAATATTGCAGCAGCAGAAGGAGCAGAATCAAAGTTCAAAATTCTCTCTTTATCTTTCCAAAGTTACAGCCCAGCTGCTTTTGTGTTGTCCAGAGTTCAACTGAACCTAAACACAGGGGGCCAGATTCTGCCACTCAAATTCACACTGAGATTTTTGGGGTTTTTTCAGTAGATTGAACTTGGTTCTTGCCTGGAAAAATGGTATGGCTCCCAAACTGAAGCAGTATTCTCAGAATAATTTCCACTTCTGTGCCAGAGGGGTTATAATGCCAGAGTTAGAATCCTTGACCTGAAGTTAGACATAAAGGTGCTGTAAATCTCTGTGAAGTCTGTTATGCCAGACTTGGGGAAGAAGTGAGAGATACAGTGCAGTGGTCCTGCAGGTCAAGTATTCTCCAGTTTCAGGCCACATTCCATCAGCAGAGATCTTTCTCAGCCAGGCTGAGCACTGGTCAGTGTGTCCTTCTGCAGAGAGCCTGTTCTAAAAAGCTGTCTCCTAACTTCATACCACAAAAATAGAATCCCAAGAGCAGCAGCTGAAAGAATAAAGAGGCTGACACACAGTAGATAGTATTTCAGACAATGCTAACTATGAGCCTAGAAATAATTCTTAGCCTTTTCTTGTTCTCCACAAGACCCTCTTGACAGTCCTCAATAAATGATATCCCAAGCAAGTCACTGCATTCATTTCAGGAGGTGCAAAGTAGAGTAGGAACTGTCTTTTCACCTACCAAGTCTAACCATTCTGGTACTGGCAAAACCAGCAGAGAACTGAGACCTTAAATTTAAGCTATTTGGAATGGAACTTATCTGCCCTCCTTCCAAATTCTACTGGGAACATTTCTCCTCTTGGGTCTCTTTCATTTTATTAACATTTTTAACATAATTGTTTTGTATCTGTGATCCTTCACAAAAAGCCAGCATAAACACGGTATAAAATGTATTTCTGAGATGCTTGATTCTTATTCTCCTTTATGCTATTAATACAATATTAAAACTGAAGTAAAAACTCTAAAAGTCACATAGTTTTCTATCTCATTCTATTACAGATATAATTAGACAACAATAATCAGTGTAAGGAGATAGAAGGCATGGAGTGCAGCACACTAAAAGAATCAGATAAAGTATGGAAGAGTATATCATGTAGTTTTTCCATGGATCTCAACCATCAAATATTCTTCATGGAATTCAAATTAACTGTAGCCCCAGGATACTGTTGTTATAGAGCTGGATATATGGGAAACATCCCTTAGATGCTGTAAACCTAGTGAGCATGTAAGTGCAATATGAATAGGACACATTCAGTTTCCAAAAGCAATGAAGAAATCTGCTGGAGACAGAATCAGTTTTAGCCAAGTACCCTAATTCCAAGTGAAGGTGGTTTCTGTGTTAGAAAACACAAACTCATTGATGACTTTTCTTTAATATGATGAAGCACAAAATGGCCAAAAACGTCAAGCAATGTTCAGTGAAGCTTATAATGAATTTTCCATTGCTCTCTCTAGAACATGCCCCTTGCTGGTCTGCACACTCCTGGTTTTCCTTCCTCAGCCACTTGGCTTCATCCTATGGACAGAGTAGGGTTTCTAATGAGTCTGCCAGGCAAACTAAGCATCTTTTCTTTTTCCAGCAAACCCTAGATCCAATTGATGAGGTTGCTGCACTCATTGCTGCCACAGTCCATGATGTGGATCACCCAGGGAGGACCAACTCTTTCCTGTGCAATGCTGGCAGTGAGCTGGCCATTCTCTACAACGACACGGCGGTGCTGGAGAGCCACCATGCTGCCCTGGCCTTCCAGCTCACCACCAGGGATGACAAATGCAATATCTTCAAAAACATGGAGAGGTAAGCTGGAAAAAAACCCAGGGGCCTTGGCTGCCCACTTACATCTCTCACTTTCACTAATGGAAGATAGTGCAAAGAAGCATCTTTGTGGATAACTATCCACTTCTAAAACTGTCGAGTGCTTCTGCCTGTCCTGCACAGACTTAAGAGTAATTTTATGGTTTCAGTTCCTCCTGCAGATCAAAAAGCAGACCCTATCTAAGGAACTTAGTATAAAACCTAATGTTAGCAAGTTTGGAATGATTTTGTGTCAGGTGGAGAGGACAAGATATGGCTAAGTGGGTAAATATTTACTGGGTAGAACAAGGATAGAGAGAGTCACAGAGCATCAACCAAAAAATAAATGCCTTGTTGCAAAGGGAGGAACATTGAAGGACCTGTTGTTGTTCTTCCAGCCCTAGAAAGGCATTTAAGGTGAGGATGTCACCACTGCCTCAGCCTTCTCAAGATACAGCAGAAAAGTATTGCTGAAAACTTGCCAGGAGCACGAGCCACTGCTAGTGTCTGTGCTAAAAGCCTTGGGGACAGGCTGGTGTGACACATCCTAGCAGCCCTCCTCAGTTAGCTGCAGCCTGTTTCTGCCCAACCTTTGCACTGTTTCTCCTAGAGATCCAGTCATGCCTCTAGCACTATGTCCCTGCACACCAAAGGGTCCTTTTGTCCATCTGCCCAAGCCTTGATTACTGTTCTTTCTTCCCCCAGCACCTCTCTTTGACACAAATGGTCTGTAGCATTTTTCTTCGAGTTGTTTTAGCAAGCAGCCCTCTGTGAACCAGCCAGCACTCCTAATTGTTTCCTTCTTTAAACAGGAATGAGTATCGGACCCTTCGCCAAGCCATTATTGACATGGTCTTAGCAACAGAGATGACAAAGCACTTTGAGCATGTCAACAAGTTTGTCAACAGCATTAATAAGCCCTTGGCAGCACTGGAAGAAAATGGGGTAAGCAACACTGCAAAGTTCTCCTTTAAAATGACTAAGGCAGGGACTGGGAACTCGTGGCAGTAGGAAATCCCCACGTAGTATTCTGAGAAAGTTCATCAGACGTGTGGCAGAGGCACTCTAGAGATGTATCTTTCACCTGTGGGTTTGAAAGGCCTTCTGCTTTACATGGTCATCACACATTTTGAGGGTAAGTGGGACTCACTTGGATCCTATTAATATTGCAGTGCTATGATGATGTACTTGGGACCAGAACCTTGGGCTGCACATTTTTCTGTTTAAAATGCCATTTTGATGAACCCCTCCCGTGGAGAGGGTGCTTAGTGGCAACACCTGGCTTTGTTATTGGCCATTTCTGCACAGGAGCCAAGGTTTGCTTCAGAACAGAAGCTGAACTGCTCCCTCCTTCCCAATGGGAACCACTGGTGATGCAGCAGAAGGGCAGGTGCATTGACTGCCATCTGGAGCATGCTCTGGAAATAAGGGTCCTTGGCCTTCAGTGCTGCCTGGCACCATTCATGGGGTCTCTGCTTTCTTGAAAAAAAACAGTTTCATTTATCATCAGGCAAATCAGAGTAGGATAATGGCAAAAAAAAACCCCACCCAAATCTTAAAACTAGCTTCCCCCTACCTCCACTTCTTCCCAGTCTTTACTCCTGATTTTCTCTACCTCCTGCAGCAGCACAGGGGAACAGGGAATTAATGGATGTTGTGGTCACTTGTTGCATATTGTTTCTGCCACTCCTTCCTCCTCAGGGGGAGGACTCATCTTCCCCTGCTGCAGCATGGAGTCCTTTTCACAGGAGACAAACTTCTTCAAGATGAGTCCTTCCCATGGGTGCAGTTCTTCACAAAGTGCTCTAGCATGGGTGCCTTCTGCAGGGTGTAGTCCTTCAGGAACAGATTGTTCCTCTATGGATTTCCCAGAGTCACAGACTTCTTTGAGCACATCCACCTGCTCTGGTGTGGGGCTCTCCATGGGCTGCAGGAGGATATCTGCTCTACTGCTCACCTCCATGGGCTGCAGGGGGACAGCCTGCCTCACCATGATCCTCACCACAAGCTGCAAGGGAATCTCCTCCAGTGCCTGAAGCACCTCCCACCCCTCCTTCTTCATGGACTTTGGTGTCTCCATAGGTGTTTCTCACATCACATTCCTCTCTCTGCTGCAGGTTTTCCAGCAGTTGTTTGGGGTTTTTTTTTTAAACTTCTTAAATAGATGATCACAGAGGTGCTACCACAGTCCCAGACTGGCTCAGTCTTGGCCAGCTCTGGCTTGGTGGGTCCAACTTGGAGCCAGAGAAGCTTCTAGCAGTTTCTCACAGGAGCCACGCCTGTAACCCCTGCTACCAAAACCCTGCCACACAAACCCAGTACAGTATCATATAGACATAACCAACAGCCATCTGGAACCCCATGGACACAATGAAATTGCCTGTTAAAGACTCATTCTGAAGAAACCACACCAGTTTCAATAACAGCTTCAAACAGCAGTTTTGTTGCCAGGAAGAGCAGTGTATAATTTCATTGGAATGGGGTTTTTTTGCAAAGAGATTTTCAAAAATGGTTATAAAAAAGTTTGCATCAGTGGCAATGTCCTGTAGGGTCTGTCATGGTTTTTTCTGTGTTTCTTTACCATGTTTTTAGAAACATTTATGAGTGTTTTGTGTAACAGGGGAGGACACTCTTTGTATTACCTGAAGGTGGGAGAGGAACAGGTCTTGTTTTCCTTCACCCATCAGAAACAGACTGGAGCTTAATGGGAAGAGAGTACCTTTGTCCACAGACTATAAGCTAGAATTAGCTTTGTTCTTGGCACCCAGCAATGCTCATGAGAACTATGTGATTGTGAAGCCAAAGTCCCAGTAGGATACTGGTTTTACTGACCAAGCTAGGAGAAGGGCTGCCAAGCCCTCAGTTGGACAGCCTCTCTAGGAGAGTGTAGCAGCCTTCAGCACAGGAGGGGAAGAGGCATGGAGGAGAGCAAGGGAGTGGCTGCTCCTGGGTGTAATGCACTGCACTGACTGACCTTATGGAGTGTGTAACTCTCTACTGCATCTGGTCCTGCTGGAGGGCTCTCTACTGACCTGGCTTGGTGCAAAGAGCCCCTCCTTCCAACCCCAAGAACTGGGATGCAGAAGTTTTTTGAGCAGCAACATCCATCCGAAGAACCAAACTCCTCTTCTTGCCTGTTCTGGAGAGCTGAGTAGCTGCTGCTGCTGAAGAACAGGGTTTGGAGCTGTGGAGTGAGACAGTAAAAACAAATACAGCAACCTATAGAACTCAAAGTTTAGTTCTGCCCTTGAGCCCCAGAGGCTGCAGGGAAATAATCTGCCCCCCAAAGCATTTCACAGCAATATCTGCCCAAGGATGGAAAGAAAGATCAAGTCTGTCTAATTTTTATTGAAAACAAGAAGCAAAATGTTTTCCTTCTTTTAGCTGGGAGTTTCTCAGTTCAGCAGGTTCCTATTAAAAGGCCTATAATGTGTGAGTAGGCAAAGCAAATCATTTGGTGTGTTTGTTACTAGCAAAACAAGCCTGGCAGATTCTCTTTCAAATCTGGCTGTGTGTGTGGTTGCAGCAGCAGTGTGTGTTTCCTGGCCCAGCTTCCACTCATGGCAGTGACTCAGTGCAGTGTTTGCAGGCTGAGCTGCCAACCCCGTGTTCCAAATGGGACAGTTCCACTTATTTTTTTATTTATTATTTTTATACATATTTGTTCAAAGAGCCATGCTGAGAAGCTGCTCTGTTTGTTTCCTTTCTTCTTTTGTTTCATAAACTGGGAAAAAAAAAAAAAAAATCCTTTCCAGCTCCAGCATCCTTTATCCTCCCATTTCCCTTCATGATGTCACCTAAGCCTCTGACAGGAAGCCAGCATCTGACATGCAGAGACACCTCTGCACTCTGAGCAGGATGCTGGGACTCAGCACACTTAGCACATTTTATTCCCAAGACATCCGTATCCAGCAAGTAGGACTGTGCCCTTGGTTTGCAGAGATCACAGAAGGGAACACACTTTCTGGATTCCTGGTGATTTCCCTACTGGGATATTCTCTACTGCCCTGAACTGAATGAGTTCTAATAGTTTTCCACACTTCATTTCCATGCCTGTGTTTCTGGAGCTTCCATCACTTTCTTTTGGCTTTCTCTTACACAGTTCTGCCATGCATTTGGAGATAGGCACCTCACGTTGGTTCCTCTCTATCTTCCATTCCACATAGCTAAAAATAAAGGGAGAAAAAATGGTTTGGGAGTCTCATTTTGGGGAAACTGTGGAGCTGCTCAGTTTCTTCCTTTCAGAAGAACTTTCTTCTTAAAAATAAGTCCTAATAAAAGGTCAGAATGTTTCTGCTCCTTTGTATCTCCCTCTTTGTACTAAACACTGCAGGAACTGGTGGCACATAGTTATTATCATTATTATCATTATTGTTAGTTGCTTCTTCACTGCTCTGCCTAGAGACCAAGACCTTGTTAGGTGCCAGAGAAGTCCAGTACACTCCTTGCTTCAAAGAGTTTCTATTCTGAGTAGATGTTCTACATTTCTCTACGTACCCATCCTAAAGAGTCAAGTAATAATGTTATACTTATAGGTAATTTAAAAAGATATTTTAATCATGAATCTCTGTCCTTTGGATGCTTACTTCATTGGAGCTCCACAGAAAATAGATTCTAATCTGGATCATTGGAGCCTTTACTCATGTTAGCTGTATACTGGCTCCAAATATAGAGTGCTGTTGACGCTCTTATATGTGCAGCCTGGGAACCAAATATAAGCTGTGTGTGGGCTGACAGCTTTCCCAGACTTGCAGAGGAAAGATGATGCTGTTCAGAAGCATGTTTCTAATATATTGCTTTAATGCTGATAAACTCTCAGAAAGCAACATTCCCAGTCAGGTCAGAGACTGATGGGTGCAGTGGAAGGGAAGGAGGAGTGTGTCTGGGAGGCAATGTGGGATCTGACTCTCCTAACAGACAGTGCTGTCAGAATGACTGATCCTCACACTGATGAGGTTTGTGTACAGAGGGTCAGACTTTCTTTTTTAAACCCCATCCACTCTTAATGTGCAAGTCCATGAACCCTTGGATTTCAGCAGTGTGACCTTTTTCTGCCTACACAGGGCTCATCACTGGGTGTGTGGTGATGAACAGATCCTCTCCACGCTTCTAAGGAGGCAGATAAAGCATAGAGGGATTAGATGACTTGCCCAAAGATGCCCAAGAGATCTGTCCCGAAGACAGTGACTGAATCCAGCAACTGGAGTTCAGAGCTGTGGCTAACATTCCTAATCCCCCTGTAAATCCATTTGTGGCCAGCAGCGGGCCCAGTCCCTGTGGGATCTGCAGGCAAGCTCAAGGCACAGAGCTTTTTGAGCCAGTCACGAGGGGCTTTGCTAATGGATTGGTTTGAATTCTTCAATGTTACAGAACAATGGTGATGGAGAGTCAATCAAAACTGTTCTCACGTCCCCTGAAAACCGGATCCTTATCAAACGCATGTTGATAAAGTGTGCTGACATTTCCAACCCGTGCAGACCCATAGAGCAATGCATAGAGTGGGCTGGACGCATCTCTGAGGAGTACTTTGCACAGGTAAGGCAGCTAAAATGAGCTGCTGAAGTTCCAGGTGAGCATCTCTTTATAAGGGAAGAGAGGGCTGCTTGTGCTGCCAGCAGCTGGATCACCTAAGGCTGCTTTGCTAGGGTGAAAAACAGCACCTTGCTGTTTTGAAGTGGTGGGATGTTGTCCCTGCCAGTCCAAGCCCAGATGC
Source organism: Corythornis vintsioides (assembly GCA_025447755.1). NCBI lineage: Eukaryota > Metazoa > Chordata > Aves > Coraciiformes > Alcedinidae > Corythornis > Corythornis vintsioides. The sequence goes on along the minus strand of JAOEGS010013130.1, from coordinate 11,343 downwards.
CTCCAGACTGATCAAAGTTGACAACAGTGCAGTTTTTGAAAAGTTTCATCTTGCCAGTTGCTCAGTTTGGAGTGGGGCATTTTTGAATCCTGCCTGCAATGCATTCCCATCCCAAGAAGCAGAGGAAGGGACCTTCTGTGAACCCACATGCTGCCTGTGGTGCTCAGGCCCCAGTGTTAGCATGGGAAAAGCACTCACTCCAAGAATGCTTTTAAGACCATAGCACATTGTGCTGCAGAAAGGTTGTAGGAAGATGTAGAAAGGAAAGGATGGTCATTATCACAGACAAGAGACCAAATACTGAGTCAGGACTTTGTACCTCAAGGGGGGGAAGAGGATAAAAAAAGCTATTTTGCCATCAGTTGTACAGACTGTCTCTTCCATCTCAGATTGAAAATGGTTGGGCATCTCTTAGCACTGAAGCAGTCATACCTCACTCAGCAACATGTGAAGTTAAGCAGGGTCAGCTGTGTGTGAGATGCAGAAGGCAGATGTTTTGTGCAGACACTGGAAGGCACTATTTGTCTGCTGTTTTGCTGAAACCTAAATGACTAGATGCTTAAGATTAAATTGCTGCTGCTTCAGATTTATTCAGGTTCCTCTGTTGCTTTAGCAGTTGCATGCTCTAGTCAGTGCCAAGCAATCTGCTGCTAAAAGAAGCCCATTAACAGAATGTGTCTTAGATGAATAATCACAAGAATGGTTTTTTTGCAGACTGATGAAGAAAAGAGGCAAGGTTTACCTGTTGTGATGCCAGTTTTTGACAGAAATACTTGCAGCATCCCCAAATCCCAAATATCATTCATTGATTACTTCATTACTGATATGTTTGATGCCTGGGATGGTAAGCAAATCTCTAATGTATTTCCTGACAATAATGATTTTGTGAACATTTTAAACTGCTGTTATAAAATTGCTTTCTTATGGCTCTTAAAGCAAGGGGGAGAAAATGGAAGATTTCTGCAGTTCCAGTAAGCTTAATAACTTCATTATTGCTTAGAAGTATTTGATACTGCTACAAGCCATTCTTATAGCTTCCCTTTCATATATTATTCCAGTAATGTTTAACTTTTATTTGTTTTAAACTTGCTTCTTTGTAAATGGTGAACATACTCTCCTTGATAGCAGTTTGGGCACAGTCATTTTGTCTGCATTAATACCAGTTATTCTTCAAGAGAAATTTCTGCAGTCTGGGAAGTGCTTGGGGGGGAGCAGCTGTTTCCTTCTGAGTGCTGCCTCCATGGTAAAAGTGGTCAGAAATGTGACTCTGCTGAATGCCAGATCATGACATGTGACTGAGATGGGATGAAATAGAACCATTACAAGCATGATTAGCTATGTACCTCCTGGGAAACTGAGTCCCTTTGCTGGGACTTGCAATCCTAGCATTAAGTAGACTTGGAGAAGTGTTGACAGTGGCCTGAGTGAGGAGAGCTACAAGGCCAACACCAGCTGAAGGACCAGGATGACAGATTTGAGCTTTCCTACTCCACACAGTTGCCCAGACATTTCAAGGGATATTTAAGCAGACAGAACCATGTGACTGTTTCAATTCTGCAAACTAAATACACTCTGCCCTTTCTTCTTCCCCAGCTTTTGCAGACCTGCCAAATTTGATGCAGCATCTGGATAATAACTTTAAGTACTGGAAAGGACTAGATGAAAGGAAGCTGAGGAGCCTTCGACCACCACCAGAATAGCAATTAGACCATGGTGTGTAATTTACTAACCAGATGCATATTTATTCAAGCTCACTTTTATTCATGTGATTTGAGATGTGTTTTGGTCTCTTCAGTATTACAGTAAGGCTAGCCCATGTGCTTGGGGAACTTTCAGATTCAAGAGAACATGAGGTCAGCTGTTGACTTCCACAAACTCTACCAGGTGTGGACTCCAATGAAATAAGCCTACCAAGTGGAATTTACACTGGATTGCTGCAGTACTTGTACTGAAGAGGCTTTATTAGTGAACAGATTCTTGTGATACCTTCATACCAGTATGTGAAGCTGGAAGGACCTTGAAGAATCCTCATAAAAAGGACATTCACTAGGAGATTTTGCTTAATCCTCAATCCTGCAAGTGAAAAAAAGAAATACCTATGAGTAGAGACTCACAGCTTTTATGAGAAAGCTACATGCTTTTTATAAGCACTTAAGACAGTTACGTAGAACAATCAGACATTTAAAATGCAACTCTGTAAGAAGGAATTTTTGATCTATGAAAAATAGATGTACTCTATTTTTTCACATCACAGAAGGTGCAATCATTCACTTCTGAGCACTACTGAAAGTGAGTTCTCTTTAAAAAATTTAGTAGCAAATGTAAAAAATAACACAAGAATTTCTGAGGTTGATCGTTAGCATCTATGATTAAAATGATACGTTTTATTTATTTTGTTAGATGTTCAATATTTTCTATGAATTTATAAATACTTAAAAGCCAAAGCCAACTTTAGATGCATTACAAATTTACATGATTCATACTCATTAATATACATTTAATTGATGTACAGACCTTTTATTTTCATAATGCAAATACAAAATACTATACAATGATACATTTTTATTGCACTGTAAGGATAGATGTGTATGTTTAAATATTGTCTGATTTATGTTAATTAAAATAAGTTTTATTGAAAAGGTCTCACTTGAGAATAGTAGAATAAACAACAAATGTATACTGTCTGAGCACCAGAACTGCAGTAGTTCTCCCACAAACCAGTGACAGCCACCTGATATTCCCTTGGCTACAAAAATAATAATAATATGTTGGAAGTTTTTGTTTTCTCCCATGAAATTTAATGACTGAATTCCCTGTCAAAAGTCTGCCTTATTTTATATAGTATTTCTACAAAGCATTCCACAGCATATATGGAAAGGTAACACTAAACACTGAATGAATTTCAGCATTTTCTAGCCTATGTGTTTTCCTCTGCCATGAATGAAACAGAACAAAAAACCTCCAGCAAACCCCTTTAACTCCAGACGTTTGTAAAGGCTGTGTACCTTCACAATTTAAATGAAAATACCTTCATAGAAAACACCAGAAAATAATAAAATGTATATTTTAAGAAGTTGCAAAGTCCTAGCCATTTCATTTGAAATGCATCTTTATAGTTTGCAGACTAACAGCTAGGTGAAGTTCTTTTAAAGATAACTGTTTGCTGTCTGGGGAAGGGAAGAGTTGAGGGGGTTTGTCTGGCAAAAGGGTGATGAAAGTACATGGCTGTCAAACCTCTGTGTTTGTGCCTGCCCTTGGCAAGCCCATCAAACCCTTGTGTGCCCTTGGACAAGTCTCTCCACAGCTCAGAGCAGTGCCATCCTGTATCTGACTGAAGGATGAGGAGAGTCTCCTGTCAGCCTCAATGCTGGGCCAAAAGGCACTCCCAAGGCACTGGAAGAGTTGCTGACTAGTGCTAGTGCAGAGACGATGGACTTTAGAGACATTCTGAACTATTCCTGAAGAAGCACAAGCTGGGGACAGGTGGATGATGGAGCAGTTTGGGGACTGCAGCAGTAGAAGCCTTAAAGCAGGTAAGAAAGGAACAGGTAATCTCTCCAGGTGTTAACTGTTCTTCTGTTTCTCCCATCATTTCCAAATTGATGGCCACCATTTCCACCAAATGGCCACCACCATTTGTAGCTCACTCCTGTTCATGTTTGCACCATGCCTTTCTGCCAGCACTGCCCTTACCCTGCTTGTGTACCCTTCCTACACAGAACTGGGGTTATACTCTGCTGGGGCAGGGAATTCCATTGCCTTATTTCCTTTAGTTCATCAGTATCTGTATTGCCTAAGCCAGTGGGGCTCAGATCCTGCCTGGGAGCACCCAGACTGTGCCACTGTCTCACCAGAAACAGAGGGCACAGGGTCCTTATTGATCCACAATTGAACTGAAGGAGCAGATTTATTTCCACTGAAGGCTGGAAGAAATAAGTATCCTGCTTTGAAAGGGAACATGCAAGGAGAGGGAGAGTTGGCTTCCAGATGTGCTGTTTTCCTGGCAATATTACATTGTGGTTCCCTATACATGCCCCTAATGTAATCCACTGTAATTTGCCACCTGGCATGAATCTCTTCTGTCACATGCAGGCTCCTGTGCCTGGTTCAAGGAGAAGCTGCTCTGGCTCCATTAGAGGGAAGCAGCACCACACCATCAATATCTTCTCCACTTACCTGCTGCAATGAGGATAGGTGAGGAAAAGAAATAGTATAAATAGTATATGGGCCCAGAGAATGTCTGCAGGAAGGGGTTAAAAGTATTTCTTCATAAGCATAGTTAATATTCTGAGTTATATTAATGAATGGTAAAAGCAGGTAATTTAATCTGCTATAAAATTGCCTGGTGCATCATCCTTGGAAAGATGTGATCAATATGATTAATTCCCTGAAATTCACACTGCATCTTTAATGCCATTACTTGGACTGCAGAGCTGTACTAATCAGCTCTCCCTATCACCCAGATTTATGTCCACACTGCTGTACAATAATTTCACTTAACATAAAACACTGATTTGCAGCCACTGAATGCAGCTCTGTTCGTTCTGGTGTCCATCTAAATTTTACTGTTGCCAGGGTCAGGTTATCATTGAAGTCTGGAACTACCATGTCTGATCCTCACCTGACATCTCTTCCCACTGAGCTCCTCTCTACAAGCTACAGCTCTTCAGGCTTCTGTGCTGTGTGAGGCTGTGCAGGTTCAGTGGGTGATCCAGGCCTTGCTGTGGAGCAGTAATAGCTCTGATATTCATCCCTCCAAGATGTCTTTGGATCCCACAGCAAATTCTTCAGCCATTCCAGATCCCCTTCCCTTCTTCTCCAAGTTCACACAGCAATGTCACATGCCCTGTGTTCTGATCCCTTTCCAGTTCAGTATCTCATCCCATGCTTTTTGAACTGTCACTCAGTGATGGAGCTCTGATTGGTTCAGAAACCATGGTTTTACTGGTGGTCCTCCAGCATGGAAGGGAGAACACTAGAATAAACTGGAAGAGTATAATGGAAGGTATTCCCTGTTTCAAACAGGATGGCAGTCTTCTGCAGTGTCTGCACTTCTCATTTGTTCTTGCTTGAATGCTAATAAAAGAGTAAATTTCAGGGTGGATGTGATGAAGGAGAGGTCCATTATGCACCTCTGGAGTTTTAATCTTAAAGCTTTATGTTTTAAAACTGATTAAGGTTCAGCAATTCAGCATTAAATGACTGACTCAGAATGACTGTCTTTTTTCCATGGTGCATATTTTCAGTCAGGTACTACTGCTGCCAAACCTGAGTAGCACTTCCCTTGCTTCCAGGTGAGTCTGAACTATTATGATCTGGTAAAAGAGATGTTGTCTCCTCAGCAAATTTCTCTAGATGAGTATCTTGGTCCCTTCAAGGGATAGGTATAAAATTCTGAGCAATAATTGCTTACTTTTACAAAAGGAGAAGGCAGACAGGTGCTGTGCAGAGCTATGGCTTTCATACTCTGTTTTTCCCAATGGCTATACATCTATTTAAAATCACCTGAGATGGAATGAATGCCTTGGGTTGTCACAGTGCTTTTGGCTGTGGCTTCTCTGCTTGTCTCAGTAGAGACATCACTGATGTCACACTTGAGAAAACGTGTCATGAATATGAAGGAATTGAAGCAATGACAAAGCCATTCCTACATAAAAAGGATAATAAAATTAATATCTCCTAATCCCTTCCAGGATGCTCACAAACAGCACAGGGCAACTAGTACTCTGTGCCCTTCTGTGAGACCAGAAGGGTTTGAGTCATGACTCTGCATGGAGCACTTGGAAATGAAGTCTCAGAGCTATTCACATGCTTCAAAACAAATAATCTCTCTGCTGACATCATGCCTCCGAGGTGCAGGGATCCCAGGGGTGCTCGTTAAATGGTAGCAGGATGGACAGCACTTCATCCTGTTTGACTGCAGAAAATGAGCTGTAAACGACTGCCATGTCCCTGTGCAGCCTGTGCTGTTGGTGCAGAACAAAGGGGGTGTGCAGGTGCTTCAGCTCTTTTGTTGTGCTGAAGCTTGTGGCTCTCTGGGCAAAGGGCTTCTGTCTTGTGACTCCACTGAATGCTTTCTCTCAGTGCCTGCTTGGAATATTACTCGGGCAAAATGTCTCATGCTTTCCTTTTGCTCCCTTGTTTAACATCTTTAAGAAACTTCTCCCACAAACCTCCATGAAGATGGCTGTGCCAGCCCTGCAAAGCTGTGTGTTAGCATCCTCTTTAACGAGCAGGGCAACTGAGTTAGGAAAGGCCAGAGCACACTGAGCCACTAAGCAAAGTCAATTTGAGGCTTCTAAACACTTTTCAAGTCATGGACCTTTAAGTTCTGCCTGTGGTTTAACAGTAAGTCTTTCTTGGACCAGGAAACAGTCTTCTGATATTCCACTTTTTCCCTCTCAGCTTTTCTGTGTTCCTTTTTTCTTTTGATCCCATTAACTAAGAGTCCTTCCCTTCCACTGGCTGTTGGAACTCCCTCAAACATGCAGCCATAACACTGGGATTAAATCCTGCCTTTTGAACTGACTCTTGCTGCTTACAAAAGCTTTGACCACTATAAAATCTTCCTTTTCTAATTCAAGTTAAAGTGAGCCTGGAAAAAATACCCTGTAGTGGCACTAAGCTGGTATCTACAGACAGAAGGAGAATACAAACGTAGTCTGAAATAAGCTTGTGAGCACTGACTTGCTCCATATGTGTGTGAGGGCTTTGGTATTGCACTCCCACGTACAAATTGAAGTTCAGAACAGTTCAAAGGCACTTCTGCCTTTTGTTAGCAGTTACAAGCAGCCCTGGACACTTGTTGAAATGTACATCTCTCGTTTCTTGGTTTGCTTGCTCCCCCCCTCGAGTGACAAGAGTCATTGCTAGAGCTGAAACTAACCTTCCTTCAGCCCATGGTCATTAACAGACGTGACTTCATCCTTTTCTCACCTACCTTTCTCTGGAGGTAGTGAAATTGCACAGCAAGGCAGAGTTTTAGAGAGCAAGTGAAAAAAAGGTGATTGCCTGGATTTGAAATGAAAGGAGGAATTTAGCCAGTGTGTCATTATTCAAGTGAGAAGTTGGTCCTGTCTGGATTTAATATTCCAAAGTGCTCTTGGATGTCAGTCCTTGCCCAGAGTTCATTACATTAGCTCTGAGCTCTACCTGAGCACGCTGAGTGCCAAGTTCAGTGTGCAGCCTGTTTCAGAACTGAGTAGAATGACGTTGTTCTAGTGATCCCTAGTTCCTTGGGAGGAGGTCCAGCTTTGTCCTCAGCCTAAAGATGAAATGAAACAGAGTATGTTTGATTATATTCCCTTGGTGCTTGCAATATGGAATGTGTGAGAAGTATTTCTTTGCACCTCCAGCAAGAACTGTCCCTTTCTGCCTTAAAAAAAAAGAAATAAAGAAACCATGTTACTTTGCTTGGAATATTTTTCTTTACAGAAAATGATTTTTTTTTTCTTTATAGATCCCTAAGTGCTTTACAGAAAGACCCACAGAGCCCTTTCACAGGTTGGAGGGAAGCACAGTGACTTCTCAGTATCCTCCCTGTGGCCTAGTCCCAGGGGTTGCCAGGCTGCTGCTGAGGGCTCAGGCTTGAATCTTGACGAGTTTCAAAAAGAGCAGGAAGAGAAATTTAGAAATCATAGTGGTTTCAAACAGTTTGCCATGGCTACTCTACAGAGATGCTGGACAGAGTCCCACAGAAGCCAGGAATCTGTCCCTGCCACCCCTCCCTTTGTCCTGCCCTGGGTGAGATTCACTGCAGTGGCATCACCAGCGTGTGCACAGTGAGTCCCAGAGCCTGTCCCCAGCCCTGGGTGCTGCCAGCCAGTGCAGAGGCTGTTTGCCATCAGGGAGACAGGCTGCAGTGCTCCAGCATGGCTGTAAGTGCTAAGGAACAGGCAGCATGCCCAGCCACTCCGCCCAGACAGAGCCAGACACAGCTTTTGGGGGTAGGTCAGGAGGGAGACTCCAGTGAGATGAATGGACAGTTCACGGGCCATCCTGAGAGCAGAATGAAATTCTCCTCACCATACAACCAAGCCCTAAAAGTGAGCAGCCTCTCCCAGCCCCTGAAGATTCATGCTGGCAGACAGTGCAAATATGCTGTTCCCTGTTATGACAAACCAAGGTCAGAAAACATAAAGTTTTAGCTGCTCTACCCTGCCAGGAACATAAAAAAAAAACCAACAAAAAAAAAAAATAGCCTTGTTTTAAAATAAGCTGTTTAAAATAAACAGCTGTTCTTTGAACCACATCAGAGTACATACCTAACAATATTTGTTAAGTAAATATCAGTGACATGTTTAAGTCTGGCTCAGTATGTATTAGTAAAGTGGTATTTGTGTTGCCTTTGTAGCAAGAGTCAATAGTGTTTCTCAAAGGTGGTCTGAAAAAAGAGACTGGCAGTTTTTTTCCTACCTGGCATCCCACAGAGAAACATCTACCCACCAGTAGCCTCACCTCAGAACATTAAAGTAAAAAAAATCTTCACAATGCACTGATTTTGGTAAAGTTACTCTTAATTTTCATTGACTTAGGTCCATTCATAGTCTGCCTCTTAGGTGTAATGTTACTAATGGATCCACCTCACAAATCATTTTGGCTTTCTGAAGGAATTCTGCTGTGAGACTGATGGTAAATACATGGTCACATTATTACAGTCTGTACCTGAAATGCCACAGGGCTGTGGCTGAGCAAAGCTCAGACCTATTCCCACCTCTTCTGGGCAATGCTACAGCTGTGAGCACAGACAGCTCCACCCTGGCCTCTCTTCATAGCTTCTCAGCTGAGCTGACCTGGTGTCACTTAGAAATATGCAGGCAGGCACTGAGGGGCCAAAAGGGCAGCACACAGACTAAAAGCCAATGGTTGCTTTTCCATGTGCAGCAAGAAAAAAAAAATCAATTTATAATTTAAACAGCTCTTTGTATATATGTTTGGGTTTTTTGTCTGTCTATCCTTTGACTTTTTGCCTTACTTAACTCTTGTAAGAGCCAGATATTCACTCTAGGGTTAATGCACAGACAGGAATGCAAGGCAAGAGAGCAGGTTGTAACAATTGGTGATGTTGAATTAGTTCTCCACCAAGAACAAAGGCTTTCTTTTATGTCTGAGGGGCTGTGAGGAAGTCAGGCTGCTTCCTAAGTGTCCTTTTCTGTATGCCAATACAAGTGATCTCTTTGGGCATGTCCAGAAATGTTGGGCTTAATAAATCATCACTGCAGAGCACGTGCTTCCGTGTATGGGAAGGTCGTGCACTGTGGGATGTGAGGAGGAAAACTGCAGGTCATAAATCAGGCTGGAGCTACCCCAAAGTCAGGCCATTGAAGTCAGGGTGAAGCTCTGCAGGCAGAAATGACAGCCAGGCTTTTATGTGTAGGCTGTGGTATCACAGGTCGATACTATGACTTCATTCTCTTCCTTGTAGCCTTGGTGTTAGAGGAACCAAAGCCCTCTAGCTCCCCTTCCCAAATTGCCTGCAGTTCATAATAGCAGGAGCAGTAGTTAGCCCGGGTTTGAAAGAGGCTTTGATGAGACACAGCTCTTTGATAAGCCATTTCAAGGGCAGAAGGCAAAGTGTTTACTTTGCTTGGAAGAGAAGTCTGATGAGCAATTTGCTTTTCTTCTGCTGAGGCCAAGCAGAGCTTTGTTACCTCCAGAACACACAGACTGCAGAGGTGGTTTATGGCTGCTGCTCTTTACCTCTGGCTAGTGCTTTGCCTTGTGCAAGAATTAAATGTTACAAACGAAAGCCAGCAGCCCGTCCACCCGTGACAACTGCCTCTGTGCTGAGCCTTAGCAACCAGCCACTCCCCAGCTTTCCCTGCCATGGCTCTTTTCCTGCCTTGGCTGTCCTAGGAGGCCCTGAGGAACTAGGAGTGCAGTGAATCCCAGCAGTGCAGCTGGCCCAGAGGAGATAGGCTCCAGCTTTGGGACTAGCCAAGCCCTCCTAACCATGCTCTGTGGCAGAAAGGGGTAAATAAAGCTTTGGGCTGGGCTGGCCAGCCTGACTGGTGGGGGGACCAACCTGTAATGTTGGGGATATTGAAGCTCTCCCAAAGCCTAGGTCCATACTAAATGTACCCAAGAAAAGCCACACCAAAGGAGTGAAACCAAGCAGGGCTGCTACTGACTCTTACTACAAAGATTATAAATGGTAAGGCTCTTCAATGTTCATTTCATCAAACGTTTTATTACACAGGCTGTGAAATACCCCTGACTCCCATTGCACAGGCACGGTGAGTAGTTTTAGTCCCACAGCCTAGCTGTAAATTTCAGGTCAGTGTGGAAGAACAGGGTAGGAGGTGCTGGGATGGCTCCCAGCATTTCCCAACACTTTGCTCAGTGATGGAGGGAAAACGGTGGATCCAATCGGCTGCATAACACCTTCAAATGGAGGGACTCTAAATACTGCTTTTGGTCCAGACCAGCCCTGGTTGTGAGTGTCCACACAGGTGGATTTGGGAGCTCTGGACCCCCTGCCCCGAGGACTGAGGTAACTCAGTAGTAGCTTTGCATGGCCCCGGCCCCACTGGGGGATGCCCAGAGGCTGCAGAGAGCTGGGGCTCACATTCAGCTGTGCCAGAGCCCGGGAGGAATGGCAACGGCTTGTCTGTCCCAGGAGCGGGATGTTATTCACAGCTTTGAATCTGCAGGATCGACCATTTATTATCAGGAGATGGACAAAATAAGCAGGTGTTGCTCAAGATGCTGCCAATGGGGCCTCTGCTACTGGTGGCCGCGGCTGAGCTACAGCCAAGAGCCACGGCTGGGAGCAGCCGCTCCCTTGCCCGGTCAGCGGCGGTGCGGTACGCGGCGGTCTCGGCCAACTGCTATTCGGGGAATCCCGCATTAGAGGCTGCGGGATGGGCAGTGATGGGCCCTGGAGTCGGGTCAGTTCGGCTCAGCCCGGCCGGCGTTCTCGGGTCGTCCAGAACCGGCGTCCACCGCGGGCGCAGTCCCGGCGGCTCCCGCCGACCCCCAGGCGCCGCCGGAGCCGCCGTTTCCTCCGGGCCAAGCCGCGGGAGGGCTGGCGGCCGCTGGGGACCAGCTCCCACCCCGAGTAAAACTGGGGTCAGCTTCCCCCCTCCCGGGGCCGGGACCACATTACGAAGAGCCGGCAGCACCCGCCCGGCGCCCGGCCGTGAGGTCATGTTTATTGAAGCAGACAGCGAGCCGGCTCCCGCCCGGCGGCAACAACCCGCTCGCCCGCCCCCCGCCGCGGCCGGACAGGAAGCGGGGGCTGGGCGGCCTCTCCCGGCGGCGGGACGGGGGCGGGGTGTCTGTGCGGGGCGGGGTGTCTGTGCGGGGCGGGGTGTCTGTGCGGGGCGGGGTGTCTGTGCGGGG